>OX451388.1:12225889-12482761 GCA_949629135.1 Eremobia ochroleuca
TAATAAGAGTAAAACGAGGAAAATTATATTCGCGATGCCAAGAAACAAAGTGAATGACATGACAAGTTACTTGAAGTGACAATTGACATTGACATTACTTTTTTTAATAATCGATTTATATTAGATTAAAAATCGAAATGAATGACCAACTTCGATAGTTGGTCAAAAAAAAAATCGATTAAATGCGCAAAACCTGAAAATAGTTTGATCAGAATAACGAGCATAATTAATTGAACCACTTTTTAATATAGGTCACATTTTTCAAAAAATCTTCATTTAAAACGTTGCCGTGTCTATTTATTAATAGGTCAAGCAAGCCAATGTCAGCACGGTGCAGTGGCCCGGTGACGACTCCTCCCTCGATAAAGCGTCGTCGTAGACGCAAGAAACGATCAGAGTGGCCAGTAAAACTAAAACAGCACATAAAACCTTTACAATTTTTTAATGACTTATTTTCTCTCTGAAATATGTAGGTCAATTGAATTAAAAATCAGCTGGGGTGCCCGAGGTTTTGCGCATTTAACGTTACACGTTGTATAGATAAAACATGTTTGAATTAATGTGTCTGATTACAAATAACAGCTTTAACTGACTGTAAACTCTAGTTGAACTTAAAAAATACAATTAGAATCGATTACAAATAATTATTTTAAAATATACGATTAATTGTTGGCAAATGGCATCACTGTGAAGGTCGAATACTGTCAATATGTCGAGGAATTAATCAATTTAATTACTTTTTAAATACACTATACGCAACTTGATACAAAAGCTTAGAATAAATAAACGTCTAAAAACAAAACATGATTTTTGAGTAATGTGTTTCTTTTCGAGCATCGTGTCCACACCAAGCCGAGAATGGACAATTTCCTTTGTGAATTTTAATTTATAATTTTTATATTTCATTGTGCATGTTTCTTCTTTTCCAGCTTCTGAATCAACAAAACCAGGCGCATGCACAGACCACTCGAATAATAACACCACAGGGGACAATAGTGACGCAAAATTTACCTACACAAATGACCCAACACTCAGTAGTTACGGCAAATCAGAGCAATGGCCCTTTACCTCAACAGAACACTGTCACCATTCCGCAAAGATCTTCACCCCATCCACAACAGGTGCAGCAGCAAGCCAAAAAGGTTGTAGTTCAACCTAACAACGCCAACGACATGGACGATCTCGAAGAGAGTATTACAGCCGCCATACTTACCAAACACTCGGTCAGTGAAAATATGAATCAATCACCGCAGCAGTTCCACACGCCGCCGCCGGCGATGCGGCCCAACCACGTCGCCGGCAACGTCGCGCAGCAACATCAACAACTCAACTTTAACTCGCAACACGGCTTCCAGTCACAGCAACTGTCATTTGAACAACCACACGTGCAACAACATCCCCAAACACTCACACAGCTATTGATGGACCCAGATATGGAGGAGGAACGACAAGTATTAACCCTAAATAATGGTCAGAGAATAACTCTCGCCGACTATAAACGGATGCAACAACCACCGCGTATGCCTATACAACAACAACAACAACAACAAGCAAGGTATGCATTTTGTTATCCATAGCGTGCTGTAAAATAATATCGATGCCATCAAGCTGTCAACTTTACTGACTAGCCAAATACTATAACATAGTTCCTTATTTAATTACAGAGACGCCGGAAGACAAACCTTAGTGAGGAGTAAAGAGCTGCAAAGGCCTGTACAAAGAGTACCGCCGATGCAAGCTCAACACCTCAACTCGATAGTCACCCCTCATCACGGTATTTATCTAAACAATAGTATTATTTAGCACCTAATAAGTTAAATTCAGTATTGATTCATAGTGGCTTGCGTCCAGCCTTTATTCAAATTAGGCTGAGAAATAGCACATCTTGAACGTAAAAATTACATAAGACAGCTCAAAACGGCCGCCCTTCACCACTTCCAAGTGTTTTAACTGGGAAGAAGTGGCGCTAACAAACTCTATAGTCCCTAGCAACACAATTGTCTGTTAAGTTATCACAATCTGATCCTCTTTGCAGTGTGACGTATTGCAATCATTAACAAAATATGTAAAAGCAGTAGAACTTACAACTAAATTTTATTTATATTCTATACTTTTGAGGAGCCGTTACTAATGTGAAGTAGCCCTCTTTTTAGAAAACAACGAAAATGTATCTGGACCATCGGAAGTGTTTTCGGAGACGCAATCTGCAAAAATGTTAATATTCCTCCAAAATGGTGAACAGAGATTGATCACATTCACACTGCCTAAAGAAAGCTGTACACTTCAAGAAGTTCTTGAGCAGGTATGTAGCTCATTGAATCATTTTCACAGTTGCATTATTAATAGTGACCGACGATATTCAGACGAAATCGAAACCGTAACCAAACCTTCGGCTCCTCTACTAGGTAGTTTATCATAGTTTTTTTTTTTTACTAATTGTTTCATTAAGGACTGACTTTGTAAATATAAGATTTCTTTTATATAAAGAAACAAAATACGTTTGGTAGAATTGGAGTAAAAAACTGTCAAAATTTCAAAATAACGATTGAAAAATTAGCCCTTGTATGATTTTTTTTTTACGAACTGATTTTTTTGCCTGAAACTGGCCGAAACAGAAATCGAACCTTCGGTCGGTCACTATATTAACGTTATCTTTGCCACTTCCGCCTTGGGTAGGAGTAGCAGTGCGCAACCTAGAAATTACTGTGAACACTGACAATACTGCTTACAAAACCAACAACTCCAACAACCAACCAGCCAACAGTTCCAATGCAATACAATGCTTAAGGCATACGGTAATCCGTAATCTTTGACATATTTGTTATATAAAATTATGATTTCTCATTATTGTAATGTTTATTTCAGGTTAACGTTCCTTTTTCGGAAGACACCCATATACAATGCATGCAAAACACGAGCAGTGAGATAGACTACTTCGTATCTGTGGGCTCAACAATTAGAATCGAGGATATGCTAGAAAATCACCCGGTTTGTAAATCCATATACCTTCTAAGTTACGGGTTTGGTTTCCGCACTTAGTCCTTCAAGTGGACCATTGTGCGCGATCCATATAGCTTTTTTTTTTTAATCAAGTTATCCATATAATTACCTTTTTTGTATTCAATACAAAAATAATGTTTATTTATTTTATATGAGGTAGCTTGTTACTTTACTTGAAGTAATAAATATCATGATAATACAGGGTAAGATTAAATTAGCTGGCGAAACTTCTCAAAAGGATGGGTATCGATATCTAAATATCATCATCTGCCTGCCTTTTCCCAACTATGTTGGGATGTTGGGGTTGGCTTCCAGTCTAACCGGATGCAGCTGAATACCAGTATTTTACATGGAGCGACTGCCTATCTGACCTCCACAACCCAGTTACTGGGTTATACGATACCCCTTGGTAAGACTGGTTGTCAGACTCGTGCTACTGACGTACGACCAGTAACGACTTTGAAAGATCCACCAGAGACAGCCGGGACCAACGGCTTAACGTGCTTTCCTAGGCACGGAGGGGTCTTGGTATGTGAAGATGGTCACCCATCCACGGACCAACCGCGGCAAGCGTAGCTTGACCTGATCGATCGACCCGTGCGGCTGTTATTACTTAGCCACAAGCCCCTATCGATATCTAAATATGATGAAGTAAAAATAAAAAAACTAGATGTTTTTTGGGTCAACGACCGCTGGTAGTTTTATTACATAAGTATGAGTTGAGAAAATCCGTTTTCTTTTGTTTTATCGTGTTTAGGTATTGATACAAATCAAGTCTGAAGTTTGCACTGGAAGAAAAACTGATATTTGTTATTAGATTCAATTGTCTACGCTAACTGCGGTCCCACGAAATCCCACAAAAAAACTCAAATTTGTATTTTTGAAACCCATCATGTCTGCGGAGTTTCGCTAGCTAATTTATGTCTGACCCTGTATATGTAACCTGGCATAGCGAAATCTTTCGTGAGCTTATTTAATACAGAATTCTTTACAATTTTATAACATTATTGTTTCAGATGTTAATAGGAGCAGATATGAGTAGTAGAACTTCCCCCACAATGATGTTACAACCACAGACTAGTGAAATATCTACACCTGAAAAATCCCAGTGTCCAGATAACGGTATGTTTTTTTCACTCACTAGAAATATGACGAGTTACAGATTATAATATTTATATAAGCGATCAGCTTCGACATTAGGTATGGGTGCAATTTTTAGTACCTTTTAAAAAAAAAACATTACAGATGTTTTTTTTTAAAAGGTACTAAAAATTATCTTGTAAACGTATCAAAATCGAAGTACTAAGCCAATTAATAGACAACATCGTTTTGTACTAGTTTTAGACATGCACTTGTCACAAGCAGTCTAGTCATTTTCTCTATTAGTTTTGTAGCTCATGAGTAGTTGTAGCTTACATTATAATTATTTTGACAATAATTGCTATATTTCCAGTAAACAGCAGTCCAGAATCTCCAGGGCCGCGGTCTCCGCCGCCACGACTAGTGGACGGCATGCTAGCTGTTTGTAAATCATGTGGATACACGGGATACGACTTTAGCCGTTGTGAACGGTATGCATAATATCTACATATTTTATGTATCGATCGACCCAGTATTGACAGTGTGACACTGGCTAAGCCCTAGTAGCGCCCCGGCAGCCAGACTGCCGGCGCCGTGAGGTCGGGACTAGCTGGGGTCGACATAGACTACGGTTGTCAATTTTTTTTTTATAATTGGTATCTCGCAGTTCAACCTGTGAGGTTGTCGTCTGCTTAACCGGGCTTGCCTGTGGATGCCTCAATAAATTAAGGCCTCCAGACAGGGTTTAAAAAAAAAAAAAAACTAAGCGACTACACGCTAAGGCCACCTGTGGGGTGCTGACCTCGGCTCAGGGCGTCGCTGGGAGAGGGCAGCCAGAGACCGGCTGGGTCGGAATTGTCAAGAAAATTTATAGATATTTACCTCTTTATCCATAAACGTTATCGGCTTTTTGGCTATGATCAAAGTGTAGTATCCATAAACGTTGCTTAAAATTAAGTAGTGATTAGCAACTGTTTAACGATACATTTTTGACGTTTGAACGTCACTTAACTTTCATCAACGTAAACCCCATGGTTTTTACGGGCTTTATTATTTTTTAAGGTGTAAACGAGTATTCACAGAAGAGCCTAAAGGTGTACCAAGCAAAAAAGTAGAACAGAAAAAGAAAGAACCAGAAAAAACAGTAGCAGTCATAGAAAAACAGACGTAAGTTCTTCGTTGATTGTTTAGATTAATTATTTTGATACTATTATCTGTTTATTTATTTTCTTACATATTATAAATGTTTTTTATAAAAAACATTTAAAAGTATAACAAAAATGGGTCCGCCTGTGTCGGGTGCACGGTCCACGCTACCGGTGGATAGGGCTTCAGAGAGAGGAACCTCACGATGTGAGACGTATCGAGGAGTTTGATCTGAATCCATTTGAGTATGCCGAAAGAGTACATCGAAACCTGCATGACCCAACCGAAAGGCGCGTACATTGTTTTCAGTTTCCACCTGAAAGAAGACTCTTTAATACCTTCCCCAGGCGACTAAAGAAGCGCTCCTTCGACGATTGCTTCATGTCAGCAATGACATTATTATTATTATTAGTAGTAAAAATCCAACCAATATTTGACTCGAATTTAAAACTTCTAAATTCGTACCTGACGTCCCTGATAAGAGCAATTATTTGCATACAGACTTAGCCTCTAATAAATTTATATTGTTACAGCACATGTGTGGAAGGAATTAAATTAAACTTATTAAAGACTTCAGTGAAGATGCTAAACAATAAAACAGTAAGTATGATCATGTCAAAAAAATTAACAATACCATTCTATAAACCCAATCGAATTTTGGTTTAACCATTGTTTTTCTGCAGCCTGTACAAGAAAAGAAGCCGCCTAGAGTAAGAAAGCCACGTGGGAAACAACCAGATCCAGAGCCCGTCATATTAACTTTAAGTTCAGATGAAGAGGACTCTAATAGTTCTATGTTGAGTCAGGTAATTAATTGTTTTAACATACACACAATGATATATAAGGTCTAACCATTCATACACGAAATATCTGAAGGGGTCTTTGTACTCATCATTACAAACCACTTTTACTATGAGACCAAAGCTGTTTCCAACATTTATGTTCGCATAACTCGTCAAATTGTCGGGAATAGCTGATCTTTTTTTTTGCAGTTTCAGGTTTGGTCCCATAGTATAAGTTGTTCGTAATGATGAATACAATGACCCTTTAAGAGGTTGTGCGTTATTTAAGTTACACCTTGTATATAAAACAATGGGTTTAGGGCGAAGATAAAGACTCGTAAAATACTGTACACTTTCGGTGCGTAGCCCAGTTGACGGACGTCACGGACACTTATCAAAAAGGGGTGTGCGTCGAATGTTTTTAAAAGGAAGCTTCTACTCGCTCTCATTGGACGAGCGGGAACGAGAGGCGTTTCCGCCAAAAGCGCGTGGATTGTGGCGGGAGCGGTTAGAAATAGCTTCGTGTTATATCGTCACATTGTTTGGTATGAGGAATTTATCATAGAATATCAAAAGATGTAAAAAAAACAGAAGTAAATTGTAAAGCTAGGCGAGTCAGGAAGGCAAGAACCATTCTCACTAGCTTATTAGGTTCGTAAAACTGTCTGTCCTGACTCTTTTCGCGCTTTCTTTATAACCTATCCAAAATACTCAAGAGTAGCATAATAAACCTTAAATAAATAGTGTGTCTAAAGCGATGAACATAATAAGATATCTTCTAAATACTTACTTAATGAAAGAAGAAATAAATCTGTATTCATTTCTTCTTTCATAAAGAAGAAATAAATCTGTATTCATTTCCTCTTTCATACAAAAAAAAAAGAACATGCTCTTCTCTAGTCTATGGAACCTGATGATATTCATAACACCTCTCGTAAAATATGCGCTTGGATGCGGAGTTGCGGACACCAACCTATTATACCATACTACTAAACGGGACTGTTCATTATAATCGTAAGATGATTGGGGGGGTTCAGTTTGACCATAATCTATATTTTATATACATTCATTATATAGGGTGACTGGTAAATAGTGACCGATACTTAAACACATGATTCTACTCATGACAACAAACAACTTTTACTATCGGACCAAATCCGAAATCGCGAAAAAAAAAAATCAGCTGTTCCCTACATTTATGTTCGTAAGAGTCGTCAAAATGTACGGAACAGTTGATTTTTTTTTCGCGATTTCAGGTTTGGTCCCATAGTAAAAGTTGTTTGTTGTCATGAGTAGAATCATGTGTTTAAGTATCGGTCACTAATTACCAGTCACCCTATATAATTGTATCGAAGACGATACACCTAGAATTAAATTACTATACCCACAATAGGTAAAATGATACCTTTGTTTCTATTCTAGCATGAACATTCAATTAGCATGAAGGAGCCATCGTTGAGTGAAATAGAAGGTGGGACCCCAGACAGCGGCATTGGTATTGACGCCATGGACGGTAAGTCTGCACGTTCATTTTTTCATAGTGATTACACCACCTGTGCATGGTGATTATATGCAAAAACTTAATATTACTAATTTTAAGTTTCGAAAACTGCAGATACCTACACCTCGAATGTACACTGCCGGTCAAAAGTTTGAGACCACCTACATCAAAGAAGGAAAATGAAATATAACTCAAAATACGAAGCATGAGGCTTAAAAAACATATAAATTAATTAAAAATGCCATTCTTATTTTAAACAGGTTTTTCCTTAAAAAACCCTCCCTTGCATTTTATTCCTTTGTTCACTAGTCTCGGCATACAAGCAATTAATTTGTCAATTGTATCTTGTGAAATATTGTTCCAGCTTCCTTGTAAAGTCTTCCACATGTCTTCTTGCGTAGAGGGACAACAACTGCGCACGTTTTTATCAAGCTCTTCCCACAAAAGCTCGATTGGGTTGAAATCCGGGCTCTGAGGGGCCACACTATGTTTTTAACACCTCTTCTGTTTTTTTTATGTTCTAAATAACACCTGCATAATTTTGAACTATGTTTGGGATCATTATCTTGTTGAAAACAAAAAAAAAGAAAAAAAAACCATTTCCAATTTATCTTAAACGAGACGGAATTGCATTTTGCTGTAGTATTCGTTTATACTGCTCCTTTTTCATGGTTCCTTCGACTCGTACCAAATCTCCGGTTCCATGGCCCGAGAAGCATACCCAGACCACAATGGAACCACCAGCATGCTTGACTATTGGCACCACACAGTTTAGCATCAGCTTTTCCTAGGCGCTACGTCGAAAAAAAATTCGTCGTTTTGATCCAAATATTTCAAATTTGGATTCATCTGTCCAATGAACTTTTCTTAAAGTCTTCTTCAGTCCAGTCTCGATGGCTAAGGGCCCACTGCATGTTTCTTTTTGTTTTGTGACCTTAGTAGTGGTTTTCGAACGGCAACGCGTCCAAATAACTTAGAATCTCTCAATCGTCTTTTTACTGTAGTCAGTGACACAGGCTTAGATCGGGATTTGGTCACGTCTATTCCGCTTGCTGGTAACAACGATGAAATTATCGTCGCTAGAAGTGGTAGCTCTCGGCCTTCCCGAACGCGAACGATCTTGATAACTGCCAGTCTCCTTGTATCGGGTTATTGTGTTATGAATACAAGTCTTCAACACCTTAAGTTAACAGGCAATCGCACGTTCAGATTTGCCTTCGTTGTGTAAAACAACTATGGCAAAATGCTAATTTCACGCGCACTTTACCCATTTTAATGTCTTCACTGTAACAATGACGAGCTCAGACTAACCAAGATAGAGAAAAATTAACTCCATAAAGGTAATAAATATGTTTTAGGAAGCTAAAATAATCCTGAATTTCTATTAACGCGATACAAAACCAAAATAATTATTAATGAACAGCACATAAAAATATTATAATGAGTACCACCTGGTCCTTGCGCGGCACTCATCAATGTTTTGTAACAATAGACCTTCAAAGGATGATAACTTAAAAATATACAAAAAGAATGAGTTAGATATTCTTTAATAACAATAGAATTCTCAAACTTTTGGCCGGCAGTGTATTGTTCAACAAATTAGATTAGCTCTCCTTGTTCTAGGCCAAAAATGGTTGCCCAATATTTAGTTGATAAATAATGAAATGGTAGGAAGGCAAGGCACTCGGTAATTAATTAAATTGGTTTATTGAACATGTTTTATTTTTTATTTTATATAGATATAAGCGAGAAGCTCATTAGTAACGATTGCCAAATGGCGCCTGACTTTTTCTTATCAAAAATACTAGAGCTTGCTTTCCCGCGGCTTCGCTCCTATATGGGCTAGGCTATTATTCCGGAATAAAAATAAAAATCTGTAGTCAGCCAATTATATAAGTCGTTTTAGGTACTTTTTTTGCCTACTGTTTATTATATCAAAAATCTACTAATATATCAAAAGAATCAAATTCCCATGTCAGCCTCCAGTCCATAATATCTTTATGAAAAAATCACTTCGATCCGATGCTCCACACGTTGCCGCGTGAAATGAAAAAATCAAAATTCCAACAAACAATAAATTTATTGTGAGGCAAATAAGATTTTATTGCTAGTTCGGAAAACCCATACAATAAAAATCCTGGTTCCTAACCCTTTCGAAATGAAGTCTCTTCAACAGTGTCCCACAGTGCGCGAGACGAGAGTAGTAAACAAAAAGTGTATTACAAGATATTTTACATTTTAAACATCCGAACTAGCGGTACCTACTGATGTAAAGGTGTAAAGATTTACTAGCTTTTTAAAAATATATTGAATTGCTTTAAGAAATAAGTTGTTTGCTGCTTCGGTTGCAAGTGCCGATTCTAGTGGAAAAAATTAACAAAGGCCATTTTACGTAGGAAAAATCAAAATTAAAAAAAATATATCACTAATTTAATTTTCAAATCAGGGTAAATAATAGATAATCGTCTTCAAAAATACATTACTACATACCTGACCTTTCTGAAGAACATCACCGATGAGGTCAGTATTTGTCCTTCTAGGGCGCCCCTCCCGGCGTTTACATTTACCTTTTGTTAGTCGCCTTTCATTCATCCGCTCAGCATGACCAAATCTTCTAAGCCAAACCAATTTATAAAATAAAATCTTGACTTAAAAACCGGTACTGACGAAAATAGATTGATAACTTAACCTCCCTATTTTTTGACAAGTAAACAAAAGATTGTCATTTTTCTTTTGTAATTTCGGCATCTATTGAGTTTTGTGCGGGTAAAAATGTGACATAATCCAATGTAATGTAATGTATGTCCAATTTTTATTATTTTTTGCTTATCCGTACTTTGTATAATTTAAGGGGGAAGCGCCAGGGTAGCCCGCTAAATTGCAAAAAAACGTAAGAAAATCTGTTTGGATTTCATTAAAACCACACCGGCGTAAAAAGCCGCTGCTGCGTGTGTACCTGGCATAATGCCTTGTTTTTTTTTTTTTTTCAACTAAAGAGGAAAAAAAAACCGTAAACTAATGAAAACCGATATCTTTGTTTACTCTGGCAACACTCTTCAGTCAGCCCGTCGAGAATACAAAAACTTTATGTGCAAAAAGGCTTGCCACAAACTCGATCAGTCATTGTGTTGTAAAATAAATTTTGTATCTGTGAAAATTGTGGATGGGTCGCAATGCGTCTTGACTTGAGCGTTATTAAATCTTTGTGATTAATTTTCACTCAAAATGTTCAGGGATAACTTCAAACATAATACAGGTACATATATTTGTATTCGAGCTTCAGGGTTATTTTGAGTAAAACAGTCGCTGCTTTGTTTAATAAACGCGAACTTATGATGTAGACACACCGTCGGTATCTGCCATAATACAGTGATTTTTAATCAATACTTGTTATTACTGACGGTAGTAGATGAAATTGATAAAATCCTACACAATATTACCCTATTCTCTGCTATTACACATTGCTGCCATTAAAACCTTTCGCATGTAATATGTACCTATAGCTATATAATACATATTGACGATCAAGGTACTAAACATGTGAGGCCGCTTTAGGTATAGGTACTGCTACATAATGTATTTATCTAATCGAGCATATTGCTTAAATAAAATATGAAATGTAGATGGTGTAAAATATAAAAGGTGATGAATATTCTCTTGTATTTTATAATGTATCACACAAAAGCAATAATAATTATACAGGGTGGGAATAACAAAGTCAAAACAGTACATTGAATATTTTAGAGAAATAAAAAGTAAATGCTGTGGTGTGGAAACAAGTCTGATGCCAAAAATATAGTTATTAGAATTTTTTGTCCATATGTGTTTGTCTGGATGTATGTTCCGGATTGGCGCAAAAATGGCCGAACGAATTTGGATGAAATTTGGCACACAGATAGTTTTAAACCCAGTAGTGCCCTTGGGATATTTTCTGACATCCATGCGGTAGAAGCCACAGCCAAAAGCTAGCATAATATTGTAGTAATATTTTGTAAGTAAGGATAAAAAATACTCAGTATCTGAAAGAAGTGTATGTGTGACAACTAACTCAGAATTTAGGTACAGAGAAACCTTGACTAATCAGGTGTTCACTAATTGAGGCGTCTAGTTGCAAACCCCGCTAAAACGGTTTTCAGTTGAAAATGAGTTAACAATGCAGTATGAAAAAATTACAATTACAAAGCTCATTTTTGAGCTAAACCCACTATAACCTTACGAAAATGACAATTTAAATGCAATGTTTGCTGCAAAACCTGACACAATGGCCCTTATGTGAACTGCAAAAGCCAATATAATGAAATCGTCCAATCACAGCATAGCAATTGCGTTATACGAAATGTCAACAATGAGTGTCACTTGCAAATCCCGCTATAACCATGCTATAACAGATTTTATTCTGCTTTTATTTCGCTTTATACTCCTCACTGTGCCTGTATTATTAATCAAATTACACAATCACATAATTATTCACAATACTACATCTGTTTGTAAACCATTGTGTGTAGTATGAATTCTTAAAACATTTTTTTTGGTTTGTGAACATTCTGTCAAAACCATTTTAGTGGGTTTTGCAATTAGACGCCTCAATTGAGTACTCAATAATAAAGTGGCAATAATTATTTTTGTCTCTTGAGGCTCTGTGCATGAAAAAACCCACATTTGTCAATTTCTTATCTAAAAACATGAAGTATGTATGATGATTATTAAAGTACAGTTTTTGTGGTGCTGAAAATGAAACAGTTTACCAACAGTCGATTGGTCCATGAACCGTTGGTCAACATTACCTTTAAACCATTAACTTTTCATCCGCGAATGTTTCGTCAACATAACTATGTCAGCGACGGTGGAGTCTTGTAATAGGGTCCCGTTCTACCCTTTAGGTATGGAACCCTAAAAATTTTAATGACATTTTTTTTTTTTTTTAATGACATTTTTTTTTCTTATTTTAATGACATTTTTTACTTCATTTTCGCGATTTAGTGATTTTTTCATCTTTGAGAATATAAAAAAGTGTTTGTTTGTTGTGGATGAACAATAGATAATTTATTGTCTCATTAAGCAGGATCTATAGGGGTTAATATTAAAAATTAAGGGGACCTGATCATCTAAGTTTTAAAATTAATATTCTTTCAACAGATGGCAGCAGAGAAGAAATCAGTCAAAGTTCTTCACAAGTTACATCACTCAACTGTCGAACCATTAGAATCGGGTCATACAGATACACACCAAAAGAAAAGGTACTATATTTTATTTGTGACAAATTAACCTTTTACACTAATACATTCAGTCAAAAAAGTATCAGGAATGGATGATTTGTTTATGGTTCCAAATTCAATATTTTTTTCTTTTTTCTGTTATTAAATTGGCCCAACTGTTTTCCATTTTGGCGCGGAGTTTGAGTTACATGTGTTATTTACATTAAATACAGTGCTGTTTTTAGTTATATCATATCTAGTGTGTATTCCGAATTTCATAATGGACAAAAACATCGAACAAAGGGTTTGTCTTAAATTTTGCATCGCCAATAGAATTTCGTGTTCGGAGTCACTGAAAATATTACAGAAGGCTTACAGTGAATCGACTTTATCAAAAACACGTGCTAATGAGCGGTAAAAAGCGGTCGAGATGTGATGGAAGATTTGCCTCGCTCTGGTAGGCCATCAACGTCTGTAACTGAAATTAGCATAACAAAAGTGAAGGAAATAGTTACTGAAAATTCTCATTCAAGTTTGAGAGAGATAGCCGCCGAACTTGCTGTGTCTCACGAGTCGATCTGTACCATTTTAAATAATCACTTGGGTACGAAACACGTCGCCGCTCGGCTAGTCTCAAAAGACCTGAATTTTCTCCAAAAACTCGATCGCATAAGAGTCGCTGAGGACATGCTAGAACGAGTCAATTCCGACCCAACATTCATGAAACGCATTGTTACTGGTGACGAGAAGTGGGTTTACGAGTTTGACATGCTAACTATGGCTAAATATGGCTCCAGCCGACTTCTTCCTATTTCCCAAACTCAAAATACCACTTCGTGGCGCCCATTTTCATTTGTTAGAAGACAAAGGAGAATTCGCGGCGAGAACTGAACTCAATTCCGGAAAAAGCGTTTAAAAAATGTTTTGATGATTGGATTATTCTTTGGCATAAGTGTATCGTTTCTGAAGAAGCATACTTTGAAGGTGATAGAATAAATTTGGATGAATAACTAACATTTTGTGTATTATATTATTATTGATCTTTTCCCGGTACTTTCTTGACGGAGTAGTATAATAGAAACATTTTTTTTGCTATTAAGAGGGTTCATCCGTTAGAGCCATGTTGGAGATTCAAAATTGATGATTTCCGACGGAAAATAAAACCATAATGTGTTTAATTTATAGATGAGATATTGACGTCATATTATTGGGAATTTTATAATCTAGTGCATGGCTGAAAAACATTTTAAATTTTTCGTATAGTTTTCTCATCAGAACCGTTTTTATGCAAGCCTTTTTTCAAACTAGCGATCGACGGTCTAAGCAGATGCGAGATATTAGTAAAACCATATACGACAAACTTATAACAACATTACTTTATAAAAAATAATAACATTTATTAGTGAATGGCAGAAAAAAAAACACGATTACTGTAAGTTTTCATTCAAGAAAAGTATATTCAAAAGTGTCAATTGTAGCCACTTTTCGAGATATTAAACGTGTTAGTTTAGGATGAAATCTGAAATATTTATATTTTCTTTTAGACCTAGTAAATTAAGACATTTATGTTCTAAAACATGGTTCAAATATTTTTTTAGTAACTTATATGTTTATTTTACTATGAATTATTTACCGCGGCAAGCATAGGTTAACCTGATCGATCGACCCTTGCAGCTGTTATTACCTAGCCACAAGCCCCTCAAGTAATTCATATTTAATAAAAAAAATATCATGAAAATAAAATCTTATCAACTCCTAGGTTATATTAGGTAGGTAATAAAAAAGTTATGAATGTTTTTTAACCTTTTGAACGCCAATCACTTGTGTAATACGAACTTCTATACAAGTGATTGGCGTTCAAAAGATTAAGCACGAAAATTGACCTTCAAATCTCAGTAACAAATCGTTTTCTATAATATTAATATTGTATGTTGTCTTGTCACATGTGGAGTTTTCTTTATTTCTTAAGAGCTACAAAATTACTGACTCCTGGTGATGAACTCCAATGACTCTGAACAAAATTCAAGCATTCTTGTGCTACTGGAACTTGCTGCATATTATAAATGAGACAGTGCTGACTGCATGAATGAGCAATAAAGTTTGAAATCTAATTGAATGTTCAAACCACAAGCTTGAATTGTGGTTTGTTGTTCTTAATAAATACTTGAAATTTATTTCGATGTTTTTTTTTTTTGCAGGTTTACATATCAGCAAAAGGCATAAAAATTGTTGCACCCTCGCTTAAAAATGAATCAAGAGATGTGGCTCTACAAATACAACTCAAAGAAGTTGTCAGAATCTTGGTACATTTTGGTAAAGGGTTACCTGTCATTTTTTTATACACAATGAGCAAATGTGGTGGGTATATTAGAAAAGCATTGGATATGACAGAGGAATCAGGTAATTTTATTCACAAACATTTTATATACTTATTTTTTATTTTTTTTATTAAAGTAACTTCTGTTAATTTTTCTCATTTTATTTACAGGTCCTTATTATAATCCAATGTCAAAGATAGACCCTTTCAAAAGGATAACATTGCTACCAGAAACAATATCAGATGAAGCAAAATTTACGTTAAAAGTTTTATTTGGTAAAGTGATGGACGAATTGAATGCTCGGGAAGCCAATGATATTTTAGTGAGAACCTGTCCTAAAGAAAGCAATAATGTTGCAAGAATGACAACAAGATTGTCAAGTGCCGCCATTGCATCTGGAGCTAAGAGGTGTGTGGCCCAGCTATTTAAATACAATTTTATGCTCAGCTTATCTATCCCACGCATGGGCAAATACCCAGTTAACAATTTTACATTACTTTTAGTATTCAGTTCAAGGGGTAGATTTTGACATGTATTTTGTATATTTACAGTTCTAACCCTGCAGAAATAAGGCAAATCTTAATTTATCCTCCTGGGAAAGGTGGTATACCTATAAACACTGAAGACTACATGTGCCTAGCCCAAGATCAGTTTTTAAACGATGTTATCATAGATTTTTATTTGAAACATTTAGTTCATGATGTTTTAACACCTCGTCAGAGAGAAAAGACTCATATTTTTAGCACATTTTTCTACAAAAGGCTTACTACTAAACCATGCAAAATGAACAGAAGTTCCAATCCTCATGAATGGGATAGTAATTTGACTCCCGCGCAAAAGCGACATGCAAGAGTCAAGACTTGGACAAAGAATGTCAACATTTTTGAAAAAGATTTTATTGTAGTTCCTATTAATGAAAATTGTCATTGGTTTGTTGCAATTATCTGCTACCCAAGCTTAGACGGCTGCCGGAGTACGATAGATAACAGACTTGTTACCCCACAGGAAATCAAGAGAAAAGGTGAGATGCAACATATTGATGTTTCAACTTACAAATACTTTTTTTTTTATCCCATCTGTATCTTACAACAACTTTTTTACAATTTCAGAACGTAGATCATCAATGCAAATAGGTAACACAACTATCACACCATTAAATAAACAAGAACAGCTTACATTAAGTTGTGACTCGGACAATCTTAGTGAACGAGATGAGGCTGAAGCTGAGGTAGCTAAAGTTTAATCATTCGCAATTCTCATTCATACTTATAAAATACAGTTTCTTGACAAAACAATCTATTACAGGAAAGTGATTTGGACATGCAGTGTGATTCAGATGAAGAAGAAACAGAAAAAAGTCCTGTCGAAAAGAAAGTTGAAGTTCAACCAATTAGAAAAACAGAACCTATTAAACAGTATGTATTTATCTATAGCAATCGTCGAGAACTAGTTATCATTTCTGACAAATATTATAATTCTATATCTACTTTTACTATCAATTTAATACTGCAAATTTTATAGCATTATAAAGCAGCTGTTATAGTCTTATTTTTTTTCATTCTCAGATCAGCATTGGAAACATCTGTAAATCAGCATGGAAAAGATTATATCATTAGGTGTGTTTTAACACCTAACATATAGTACTTCTATCTGGATTGTCTAGTTCTTAAGACCTTTATGTACTAAATTATGCTCAAGAATACTTTTCATTTCAGGCCATGTATACTTATATTTGATTCGTTAGCTGGCGCATCTAGATCCAGAGTTGTAGCCACATTAAGAGATTACCTCACTTGTGAATATCAAGCTAAAGTATGTATATTTGTCCAACAAGTAATGAGCAGGTAATATCTAGACATCTATTTGACAAATATGTTATGTTGCAGGTCTCTCAAAATAAAATTTTCAATAAGGATAACATCAAAGGGAGTTGTCCTAAAATACCTCAACAAAACAATTTTACTGATTGTGGGTTGTACTTGCTGCAGTATGTCGAACAATTTTTTAAAGTGAGTATCAAAACTACAAGCACACAGGGTGTAAAGCGACCCATCACATAGCCGTCGTCTACGTATTCTGTACATCACGGAATAGATGAATAAGGTTGGAAAGGCCCTTGCTCCAATTTTGTATTAGGACCAGTGTCGCCGCTTGACTCCCACTATTTTAATTTCTACACATACGCAATACTATGTTTACAAATATTTCGCACAGAAGCAAAATCACACACACATAAATCTCAGGGCAGATATTTGTTCGCACACTAGCACTAAGCTCCCGTAGGCATAGACACTCACACACGAAAAAAGCAATAAAATTTTTCATACACGCTAGTGCTTGATAAAGCCGATATTCTTTATCGATAAATTATCTGATGAATGTATGGGGAAAATAGAAACATGAAATAAATATTAAGAAATAAATTTTATTTATTTTTCATTAATTACAAATAATCACTGTCCTTGGAATAAAACATATTTGTTAAGCAATTGGCGCTTGCTATCAATTGAGAACGATTTTTTCAAAAATAGGAGTACAATATGCAATATGGAACTTAGTTCCAACAAGTTAGTAATAGGTACATTTTCACAAAACTTACCAAAGAACTTGAACAAATCTGAACAATTTGTTCTCTTAAGATCATCCCTGGTTTTAAGTACAGACGCCAGCACATGAAGCTACCCGAAACTGTCAGATTTTCCCAAACAACTTTGAACCTTATGCTTTAGCGATAAAGTTGAAAATCTATTAAAGAAATCTGACAGATTGTAGTAGCTTGATGTGCTGGCGTCTGTACCTATAACCTGATTTTTTAGTGATAAAATCATTTTCAGAAAAATGTTTAGAGCAAATAGTACTCGTCTTTGTCGGCATCCAGTTTCCTCTACCTGTCACGTTAATCCATTGTTCCCTGGCGTTAGGTTCTTTAGGAAACCTAAAATGTATAAACTATTGCATAATTCAAATAGCATTTAAATTCGATTTTAATACTAAATACAGTACATTAAACTCGTAGATGACAGGTCTATATGTCCCTGTATATTATTCGGTCACATTCATTCAATGATTAATATAATATTTAATTTACTCAATATACGTCTAAATAAAAATATACTATCATTAATTAAATATAAAATAATTCAGTAATTATCTTTGTCAAACGTAAATACAGTCGAGAATTCTATCGATGATTTTATTTAACCACATGCTCACCTCACTATCGATAAACATGCGCCGTGCATCACAGCCAATCAGGGCAAAGGACGAAACGTCATTATGGTTGAAGTGTAGAGGACGCAATGCATGCAGTACATTGTAAGTGGGCTTGGTCATTGTCTTGATTAAAGAGTACACAGCGGGCAATGTATGTTTTTTGTAACTTGTTGTAATAATGTTGTTAATGCTTGGAATTTCATAGTGATCAGTATATTTTAATGTTTTTTACAAATAATATTGTAATTCAATGTTATTTTCGACTTACCGATGTAAAGATATACCTCCTCGCTTTATACTTGAGGTCTGACTTTTTGTCTTACAAGTTATAATTGCACAACACGGCATTTTAAAGCACAGCTCTGTTCTCCGCAGTAATCCGAAACGCACTAAACGCGGTGGTTTAATGAATCGGTCGAGTTATGATTTTCTAATCATAACTGTGGCGCGCTTGCCACGCCCACATTACCATTCCAACCTTATTTATCTGTTCCGTGCTGTACATCAAACTAAGTAATACTTTACAACTGAAATAATTGTTGAGAAAAGATTTTTTGGTGTGAAAAGTCGCTGTTTCCGGCAGCGCACAATGTAAAACACGCAAAACATGGTAAAAAAAAAAGTTAGTTTTGACCTTATACAGGGTTATTTTTAAAACACCAACAACCTCTTAAGAGGTCATTGTACTCATCATTATGAACAACTTTTACTATAGGACCAAACCTGAAATCGCGAAAAAAAATCAGCTGTTCCCTACATTTTGACGACTCGTACGAACATAAATGTAGGGAACAGCTGATTTTTCTTTCGCGATTTCAGGTTTGGTCCCATAGTAAAAGTTGTTCATAATGATGATTACAATGACCTCTTAAGAGGTTGTTGGTGTTTTACAAATAACCCTGTATGTCCATAACCAGAGGGTTTCCAGGTATGGTCCAGTACAAGAAAAATATCATTATAAAGGGAAGAACGAGTGACTCTCGGCTTCGTTCAGGGTATTTTTACACCCATTATAAATATTGCAAGTCTATTGATAAGATTGTCAAACTAAATATTGATTTTGTTTTCAGGATCCTATATTAGACTACTCGTTGCCTATAAAACAACTAGCCAGTTGGTTCGACGAAATAGTCGTAACTCGAAAACGTGAAGAGATCTCAAATTTATTAAAAATACTGATGCACAAATATAACCCAGATTCGCATTTGGCTTTGCCTGATATTACATTCCCTACTTTAAATGGTATGTATTGATTATGCGAATTAAATAGTAGTTATAGTATTCTACAGTCGAGAGCATTATAAATTAAAAATAAATAAGGAAGATATGGTAAACAGAAACTTTTTTTAACCTGTTAGCTGCTAAGTACTACCTGACGCTAAACATTCAACATTTTGGTCTGGCAGTGTGTGTTAATATTCTGTTCTACATTTTTAGGTAAATTAATTGAAACTGAAGACCAACAAGAAGAAGGCTCTGATGGTGACAAAGGCAGTTCAAGCAAATCACAAAAATCCGAAGCAAAGGAGTCTGAAGCACCAACTCTCACATTAGTAAAACAAATGCCAACAGGTGACATAGTAGTGAAGCGAAACTATGCTGACTCTTCCGATACTATTCACTTGCGAAAAACTATAAGACTTTCAAGTGACTCTGAAAATAGATCTATGGTCCAATTAAAGCAAGAATTTATCAAGAAAGGTGATAGCGAAAATCAAATCTTGATTCCTATTAAGTTACATACACATACAAGTGACTTAGTTAAAGACATTCAAAATACTTTAATAGTTAATAAGAATAATAAAACTTTGGGTGATAAAAAGCATGGTGTACATAATCAGAATGTATCAAATATGAACTGTATTCGACAAAACATTGGTGAAAGTGACAGCCATCATTCATTCCTGAAATCGAGAAGGGTAAACAAACTCGACGATGTGAATGAAACATGTAAAAAATTCAAAAAGAATGAATGTTGAAACTTGTTGCCTGTCCATATACCATGTCTATTAAATTATTAATAATTTAATAAAGTGTATAGTTGTTTTATGGACTTGTAAATATTAGTAATTAATACTATTAACAATATGTATTTAATACTGTACCTATTTTATAATATAAAGATAATTGTAAAGATTTAAAATTTTACTTGTGTATCATATTAGCTTCCACGAAATACAAAACCGAAAGAAAATGAACATTTGACTATCTTTCGTTTTGTGATTTTTTTTTTATTTAAATAAAGTTATTTAATAAGCTCTTAGACGACAAAATTAAACGAAATGAATTAAATGTTGCTATGATTATTAGTATTTCCCCTTGTAGAGCTCAACCCATACTCTTAAATCCCAATAACCTTTCGAGAAGCGCGAACTAGGTAGGTACACTTATTCAGCGAGAGGTGTGCGAAAGAGCGCGATATGTAGTTCGCGTTATCGTGTCGATATAAACGTAGCATTACATCTGGCAACAAGCCCACCCGTCCAGCAGTTCATGAAACACCTCCCAAGTGTTTTTTCGACTGCTATAAAGCACCACAATCCCCCTTGATTACGGCGGCCGCCCGATAAACTCTCTCGTATCCTTCACAATACAATCCTCACCTTTGAAAACTTCATGAAAATCAATTTTGAGAACGCCTAAAATAGTCCCATGAATCAGAAACTATAGCTGTAAGCTAGTGAGGATTGTGTGGTGAACGTCTCCATACAATCCTCGCCTCTAGTGCAACCAAATCGCTGGGAGTATACCGACTTTGTTTCAATTCCAAAAATAAGAGATAATTTTAGTGTCACTGACTCTGGCAGGGCCACCATCAGGGATTTTAATTTTGAAAACGCAAAAAATTAGTCGCCAAATATCACAATTAGTCGGTCACTGGTTCAAAAGATATAAGGGTTTATAGGTGGCCCTGCTGGAGAGTCTCCCCAGCAGGGCCACATTTATATCTCAAAAACTAGGACACCTAGCGAAGATCTGTTTTCTGCCATATTTAGTCGCCAATTAGTCGGAATCAGTCGCCAAGTTACAGATTTAGTCGGGTCTTAGTTTAGGAGATATAATGAGTTCAATTAGTAAGGTATAGTCCAAGAGCTAGATCGAAGAGTTCACGAAAAATTACCAAGAAAAAATATTTCTATTAATATGTGTAATATACTTTTAGTTTTATCGGTCTAAAGTCTTTAGAAATGTCCGAGAGAGATAAATTCTCAATTAAATTCATGTTTTTATGTTTTTAATTACTAGTTTAGAGTGGCTTAAACTTCTTTGAAAACATTAAACCTTGCTCTTGGTCTATTTGGTGTCAAGATGTACAGTCGCATGCAACTGTTTTACCAGTTTACAATGTTAACCTCTAATTATTAACGTTAGAATAATAAAAAAATATCGTACCTTTAGTAAAATGTTTAAAATACTAAAACGTTGAAAACGTATTGTCAATTATTGTAATCAAATTTTATTTTATAAAAATGAATTTTCAAAAAGTTCGTTTGATGTGTGTTGTGTTTGTGTGTATTTTGAGGTGATTGTGAGCGTTGTGTTGTGGGTATGGACGGGTTGAGTTTTTATTTTATCTTAATTTAGGTTAGAATAATAAAACTTCTGTTGTCGAAATATAAAATGATTTATTACCTTAAAATTATTGTACTTTCAGAAAATGTTACAAATACCTATTTATTCAATATTATGAACAGATACAGTTTGTTTAACGGTTTACTCGCGCAGGCTCGCGAGGTCGCGCGCAAGTTCGAACATACGCGATCCGTGCGGGGATTATTCCTCTCTGTCTGCGCTGACCCTTTACGTGACGGGCAACTCGTTCTAAGCAGCTCGTCTGTACACGCGCATCTATCTCTTTCTTACTTACCGTAAATGAAACGGAGCGCAGCGATCTATCTGCCAGCGACTAAGTGGTAAGTGCACATTGTGTTGGATAAATAATTACAAATACACATACACAAATTACACACACACACACATACACATTACATCGTACATTATTGTAGATTTGTTTATAAGTAATGAATACAGCTTTCCTATGGTGGGTTGAAATTATAGACTAGTTTATATTTATTTAATTCGAAACAAACATTCCTCCATAAGACGTCATAGATATCTAGAAAATACATAAAGTATTTTGTACTCGCTTGTACCACTGTATGGGGAAATTGAATTCTTTAATCTCTTTTTAATTACACACCGACTAAATCTGTAATTTGGCGACTGATTCCGACTAATTGGCGACTAAATATGGGAGAAAACAGATCTTCGCTAGGTGTCCTAGTTTATGAGATATAAATGTGGCCCTGCTGGGGAGACTCTCCCCAGCAGGGCCACCTATAAACCCTTATATCTTTTGAACCAGTGACCGACTAATTCTGATATTTGGCGACTAATTCCGACTAATTGGCGACTAAATATGGGAGAAAACAGATCTTCGCTAGGTGCCCTAGTTTTTTAGATATAAATTTGGCCCTGCTGGGGAGAGTCTCCATCAGGGCCACCTATGAACCCTTATATCTTTTGAACCAGTGACCGACTAATTCTGATATTTGGCGACTAATTTTTTGCGTTTTCAAAATTAAAATCCCTGATGGTGGCCCTGCCAGAGTCAGTGACACAATTTTACAATCGTAAGTTAGTGGGAGTCCGCTGGAAAACAAAACCGTTCGAACTGGCGGTGCTTTAGGTAGGTAGCCTATTTCCAGCAGTGGACGTTTTTCGGCTGAAATGTTGAAGTTAGTGTTTGAACATTACCCCCAATCCATTCAATATATTGCTGAATTTATGTAGACTTTTTAACCCTTTGAACGCCAAGCGCAGCGCATCGTATGTTATCAGTATGCTCTCTACGCTAAGCCATTTATTTACTGTTAAATAGGTACCTACAAAATGCTAGTGATAAAATGTTAAAATTACCTAATCCTTTTAACCATTTTCTTTGTAACAGATAATAAATTAGCACATCTATTTGTCGCCTAAACTCGTCGTTAGCGTTTTAGCGCCCGATTACGTTTGTCGCTTGTAAGCGTCATTGAAATTAATTTAATTAATTAAATTTAACTGTGGTCTGTAGCATCTCCTTGCATGGATTACTTGAAATATATTTTCTTGAGTAAGGATTGATGAAGGACACCCTTTTAATTGCTATAAGTTTTTTTTCTTCTATAAAATTCGTTTTCCATTGTTTTTTACAACTTCTACTATACCTTTTTTTTAGTCATTCCTTTTTTTTTTTTTCGACTGGGAATGTTGCGTTCTGTTCGTCTACACTGTGGACGAACAGAACGCATTATTCCCAGTCGTCCACACCCCGTCATCTCACGTCTAGTCTGGGAGTTAATAAAGAAAATATGATGATAGTATTTCCTTATATAATAAACATACTTTTAAAATATTATGTACTTAGCTTTATTACTTTAGTAAGGCAAATACTTTAAAAGTACATACCTAGTAAATCTAAAGCTTTTTTGAAGCAAAGACTATCTTTTGTTGGAGGATCGACAGGGTGCAATTAATAATAGTTGAGTATATCCAGGCGATTGTAACTTTAAAACTTTTTACATATTAATTGCATTTAAACTGATATTGATACAATACCCAATGTGTAAAATTAAAATGTGAAACATTCTTATGCTATACATTTAGCATAAAATACGCAACAAAGCTTTAGAACCGGATGCCGGTTCCCGGCCTATGCGGCACAGGTACTTTCCGAAGCACCCATGTCCGGACAATACCTGTGTCAGCCGGAAAGTAAGGGCGCCTTGCCGTCTCTCCAGCCAGTGCCTCACAACGGCTCTTACCGCCGCTATCGTGGCGTGCCCTAACTTCTACTATACCTTGTTAACATACATTTTTCGATTCATGGTTATGACCCTTAATCCTTAAGCTGTGTCCAGATATGTTCTTTTGTCCGTACCGTACCTCCGTTTACGGTACGGTGGTATGACGTCTTGACCATATCGAGACGCCGTACCGCCGAACCTTGCCGAACCGGTGTCCAAACAAGCGTCCTTAGATCGTGACGCTGATACGAAACGGAGGACACAGCCTAATGCACCTATCTAAGTTATGCACGTATCTTTTTGTCTTTCAACCATTCCAGTTTTGCCTGGTGATATCTTGCCATTCCCATTTCAGTTTACAGGTCCTTTCCCCGACATAGACAATTATTTGCGTCGAGAAATGCGGTAAGTAGGTACTTACCGCCTATTGTTTTCCAATTGTGGCCTGTAAGTTTGACTCCGAAAATACTGCACACCGTTCATCTCTGGCAAACCATGATCGTGAAGTGAACTTTTGTCAAAGATCCATCATAGGTAGGGCAGGGGGCTTACTATGACCTTTTAAAAAACGTTCAATTTCCAGTTAGTTCAAAAGTAGGCCTACTTCAGCCCCCAGGCCGGGGATTAGACCATGGCTTAAGTATGTATGTATGTACAGATGCCAGCAAATCAAGCTACTACAATCTGTCAGATTTCTTTAATAGATTTTCAACTTTATCGCTAAAGCATAAGGTTCAAAGTTGATCGGGAAAATCTGACAGTTTCGGGTACCTTGATGTGCTGGCGTCTGTACCTACTACATATATAGCGGTGGCTTTTTATTACTACATTTTTATACACCTTGCTACCCGCAATCCGTTCTTTGACAGCTGACTGACAATGTCATTTGACAGTGACAACGGCAGCTCCGCAAGTGTGGGCGATGCCAAGATTACAAGTTCCAAGTTCACAAGTTTACTTTACGAGAGAGGACATCAAATCTTATCCATCCTATAGCTCGAGGCGAAAATCATTCGCATTATTTATAAATAGAAATACTTTCTGAATCATATTATTATCACACATGTCTTCCAATAACAAAGTGGATATCGGGTTCTTAGACGAAAAGGACAGTTGGCTATTACACCCAAAGTTCTTTCCAAGTAAAGTAGGAGGGAAACCAGCATGGTTAGATCTAAAAGACTTGCCAAGCCCAAATGAGCTACTTTGCAAGAAGTGCAACGACCCATTGGTATTCCTGTGTCAGGTATATTTTTTAAATCTAGCATTATTAAGGCCACCAATTTTTTGATACTGCAAAACAAATAATGTAAACATAGGTTATAATAAAAAATATTCTTTGCATTTTTTAACATTTCAGATTTATGCACCATATGAAGACTCCAACACAGCTTTCCACAGGACAATATTTTTATTTGTTTGCAGAAATGGATCATGTTGTCAAACCAACAGTTCAGATAGTTTCATTGTGTTGCGCTGTCAGCTTCCAAGGAAGAATGATTTTTATTCTTTTGAACCATATGAAGAAATAGAAACTGAAGTATGTTTTGCAATAGACCTGTATTACACTTCCGGATAAATTGCTTATGTTAGCTGGCAGACAATTTCATATTTCACTGTTGCTATCCAGACAGTGGGAAACAAATTTATTATTAATTATGATGTTCATTATTGACTAACCATGTATCTTTATTTCCCATGTATTATTGTAGGATTTCCCAATGGATAAGTGGCCCAATTTATGTAACCTCTGTGGTTGTAAAGGACCTTCACATTGTTCAAAATGTAAGAAGACTTATTATTGCAGTCGTAAACATCAAATCCTAGACTGGCAAAAAGGTCACAAGCAAATGTGTCCAGAATTACAGGTGTGTGACATCTTCAGATCTCTAATGTATCCATTATTACTCAGTAGTAAAAACTGAAATGTTCTAGTGTTAGTATTATTATCAGTAGTCTATATGTTGCAGAAAGCTGACAGTAAACCTAATAATTTTATAGTCACAGAAGCAGGGAAATCTGTTCTGTTTAAGGAATGGGACCTTATAGTAGATGAAGAAGATGAGGTACTAGTATTTATTCATCAAACTAATTAGTTAAATAATTTTACCAGTGGTATAGAAATATTTTAAAATTTATATTTTTCAGGAGGATTCTAAAGACGTGGATGTTGGTGTAGAAATGGATAAGTTGAGAAAATTGATGGAAGAGAAAAAAGCTGGTTCATTAAGCAATGTCAGTGAAGATGAATTGGAACAGTATACTAAGGCAATGCCTGAAGACAAGGTCTTTAATAAATTTAATAAACGGGTAGCTAGACACCCAGACCAAGTATTGAGGTATGATAGAGGAGGTCAACCACTGTGGATTACTGGTAACTCTGGTGACCGTATTGTGAATCTGCCTAACTGTCAATACTGTAATGGAGAAAGGCAATTTGAATTCCAAGTAAGTTTTACATTTATTGGAATAGCAGTATAGTACTTAGTTAATTATACAAAATACTGTGAACCATTTTAAGACACAGTAGTTTTTTGCCAATTCTTCTCCATATGAAAACTACCTTTTGGCAGGGGCCACTAGAATCAATACAGTTTTATTGTAAAGTTTGATGTTCAAAAGTGTCTTTTATGTATCTATTTGAAAGAAATGCTTTTAGTTTGTTGCAACCACTCGTGTTTTGGGGGGCTAAAATCAATGAGGGTCATGATTTCATTAAAGCTTAATGCATTGCGATTGTGCTGTGTAATGTTTTGTATGTGTTTACTAACTACCAAGTTCTGTTTTAGATAATGCCACAACTTCTCAATTTCATTGGTGTTGGTATCGAGCTCAATAGCATTGACTGGGGAGTACTTGTCGTGTACACTTGTAAATCAAGTTGTAATCAAGGACCAGCATACAAAGAGGAAGTTGTTATAAAACAAGATTTGTCAACTTAAATATAATACTTAAATAAATTTAAAGTTACACATTATCATTTTTCCTTCACAGATGCCTTCCCATAGTCTTCTGATAGGTAGGTCATTAGATCATTTAGTCCTGTGAATTCTGTTCTTGATGTAGGTGGGTTATTCTTTGGTAGAACCGGTAACATGTTACCCATTTTTATTCTAAACTCCTTTAGCTACAAATAGAAATAAATAAATAATTAATTAACCAGTAGAGTAAGTAGGTAGTAATAGTTTGGAAAATGAATAATTTATGGTCACTTACATTTTTAGCACCAGATAGTTTCCATATCCCATAGCATATACATGTCGTGCCTGTTATAGCATAAACCGTGCCCCAGCCAAGAGCCCTTAACGCAAGAATAGCACCAGCATCTGCTAACTCAGGACTGCCATGTAAGCCTTGAATAAATAAAAGATGATAAAAAAAAAAACAACAGAATCAGGATGGGTGAACACTGGAAATAAAGTAAAAAAAGGTGAACCATTATTACCTTTGTTAAAGTATTTAGGATCTGTTTTCTTGGCAGTAGCTACTGTTGCACCAAAGCCTATGAAAGCAGAAATCCCAGCAACTGTTGCCAAAAATGCGCCAGCTGTAAATTGAAATGATTATAAATCAACATCATGATATTGTTAAAAGTTCTTTATAGTCTAAAATTTTTTTTATTTATTTATTATTTATTTAATACTTTATTTTTTTATTTATTTATTAATTATTAATTATTTATTTAATATTTATTTAATCAAGCACATCAATGTACAGAGGCAGACTTAATGCCATAGGCATTTTCTACCAGTCAACCTTTGGGTGATGCAGAGCCAAACAGTAGTACATGCAATCATAAAATTTGAGGAATAAATATTTTAAATATAAATATAATATATGTACCTAATTACATATAAATATAAGCACAAATAAATATACATAAATACATGAATATACTAGAAAGAAATAAGACAAACAATGAGAAAATATTAGCATTGTGATGATTTATGGTAATAGATGATCACTTCTTAAGAATATAAGACAGTAATATGTTATAAATTAGACTCGGATTGCATCTGCTTCTGTAAGCAAAGCTTCATTTTAAAAGCAGTTGATGAGAATCATGTAGTATGTACAGACTAAAGGTTATACTAAAACTGTTACGTAATTCCTGCAAATTGTTGAGTTCTACTTAAATTTTATTCGGTGGAGGCGTTCTTCTTTCTCCACGGTATCCATTGTTATACTTGTTATTACTTTTTATTTATATTTTCTTTTTACCGCGATCTTCGAAGCTCCCATGTCATTCTGTCACCGATTTAGGATTATGTCATTGTCATCTGGCAACAATGTCAAATGCTAAGTTTAATGTCAACTACTATGGAATTAGTACGTACTATATAACACCACAGACTATCAACACGTGTTAGGGCGGGCGCATAAACGTCCAGAAAGGATGATGCCAAGAAATGTATGAAAATTGGTACCTGCTCCAAGCTCCAATAGGAATACATGATTTATCATTAGTAAGGTATTAAGATTTAGTACATACAAGAATTCCAATGACGCTTGTCTTTTGTCGGATCTGAGTAATACAGGGTGGAAGTTAAAACGAGGCATTAAGGGAAGCTACCTTAACTGTTGTAGCTATAGCTATAGGAAAACGTTCTTATGACGCTGTCATGTATCTTCTCGATTTTCACAGCTTTTGACAAAATGGTGCAGTCAGCTAGAAAAGCGTTAATTGTTACATTTTATTTTTATGTTTCACAGACACTTTTGCAATCAAGCATTCGGGACCCAGTGGGATGCGGGAGTAGTAGGGTGGGGGAACACCATGGGACACCACAAGGGCATTGACCTTGACCTTAGGGTCATTGACCTTGAGGTCAAGGTCAAAATTCCGAAAGTCAAGACCTGTGATTCTCAGGAGAATTAACGGGTCAATAAAGTTGGGTAGTGACCTTCAGTTCATGGTCAAGTGACCTTAGGGTCGAGGACCAATCATCCTCTTCGTACATCTCGAAACCAGCACCGCAAGGCAGG
The DNA here is from genome assembly GCA_949629135.1 of Eremobia ochroleuca. Lineage (NCBI taxonomy): Eukaryota > Metazoa > Arthropoda > Insecta > Lepidoptera > Noctuidae > Eremobia > Eremobia ochroleuca. The sequence goes on from OX451388.1 coordinate 12,254,900, forward strand.
CAGCGAAAAACAGCAAAATCCTCGCGAGGCCGGGCCTCGAGGCCCCATAATTATGCCGTACGTGGCCCTAGTGGGCGAGTGGGGACGCACCTTTAGTGTTCTTCTGATTGTGAGAGCTGCCACGCCTGCCACTGACAATAACTGTAAGTGTCAACTGTCAAGCGTTATCAATGTTTATCTTTATTTCTATTATTTTGATATTTTCTAGGTTAGGTTTTCGTGACCACTTGACCAGACTATTTAAAACACGCACAATTTCCTGTAAAAATGAAGAATAAAACAAATATCACGGACTTATTTGGCGAGGCCGAGTCTAATCAGAGCTATGTTAAAGTTTGTGCACCGATGGTCAGATATAGTAAAGTGCAATTCAGAACTCTTGTGAAAAAGTAAGTTGTTTGTCTATAACGTGTGGAATAAATTCAAGAATTTTTAATGTTATACTACCTAGTAGAAATGCATGTAAAGTTATGAAAAAGAGAGGTCGCATTATATCGTTATGCTATTTTTTTCAGCTATGGGGTAGACGTATGCTTCTCGCCCATGATATTAGCGGATTCTTTCTGTCAAAATTCAAAGGCTCGTTTCAGTGAGTTTGCAACTACAGTCAATGACACCCCATTGATTGTGCAGTTTGCAGCTAATAATCGTGATGATTTTGTAGATGCCTCCAAACTGGTTTATGCATATGCAGATGGTGTGGATTTGAACTGTGGTTGCCCACAGAAATGGGCTATGAAGGATGGTTATGGCTGTGCACTTTTATCAAAACCTGAAATAATACATGACCTAGTAAAAGGTATTAGGAACAGTTTGCCTAATAACTTTAGTGTGTCTGTTAAAATAAGGATACTGAAAGAATTAAACCGGACCATTGAAATGTGTCAGCAGCTAGAAAAGTGTGGAGTAAGTTTCTTAACAGTTCATGGAAGGACGCCAACACAAAAAAGTGGTGACAAAGTAAATACTGTTGCTTTACATGATGTAGTTGATTCTGTACAAATACCCATCATTGCAAATGGTGGGATCAAGTCACTGGAGGATGCAGATGATTTGTACAAACAAGTGAAATGTAGTGGTGTTATGGCTGCCAGTGGCCTTTTGACAAATCCAGGACTGTTCAGTGGCGCAGTAAGGACTCCATTAAGTTGCGTAAAAATGTGGATGGACATGAAAGATAAAGATAGTGATAAAATAACATTTCAGTGTTATCATCATCATTTAGTTTTTATGTTAGAAAAAGTGTTGACAAAACAAGAAAAACTAGTGTTCAATCATCTAAGTACATTTCAAACTGTTGATAAGTTTTTAAATGAATATTTAATTAATTCTGTAGATGATAGAAAAGAGTGTAAGTATAATCTAGATGAATTTATTGATTGTGAATTTGCAGATGAAATAACACTTAAACATTCCAGTAAATGTAGGGGATGTGGTAAAAGTGTATGTTATTGCATTTGTTATAAATATGATTCAAGTACAACAGATGGAAATTATTTTGTATCTTGTGTAAAAGATGATGATTCACTTGACTTAAATATTTTTGATGAAACTTGTTAAATAGTTTTGCATTTTGATAATGTATTAATATTTATTTTATTGAACAATGTTTGATTTAATTGACCTTTTTCATTTACTAAAAGATGTATTTAATTGGAATCTATCTGGGTAATTAAATGTTTGATTAACCCACTCATCATTTTAAGGTGAAAACTATTGGACCAATTTTCTGCTCCCCTGACGACTATACACCTGTACAATCGGAGAGTCAACCAGTTAATTTTGGGATTCCTCAGGGCATTACTCTTGGTCCCATTTTGCTTACCTTACACAACATACCTGTGTGTGAGTCTATCTGGCAGGCCCCAACGAGATTTATGAACAGTTGATAGCTTTTCATAAAGACATTATTTTGTACCTAAACTAAATAAATAAGTCCCTCGACAGTTTTTGATTGAATGACGCTTTTATGAAGTGTCTAGCTAGCGGGCCCCTTATCCTTATTTTTATGGTTATTATAAAAATAAGGTTACATGTGTTGTGCACATATGATTGCGGATATGTCCTTAGTGTTGCTCGGTGTCCAACTTGTAACCTTTTTAAATATTTTTGGGATAAAATATAACATGGTGTAAAAATTATTGAAATTGATTCAGTCACTTATCACTGAACAAACTATATTCAGGTTTGCAATGTACTAAAAATAATGCTGTATATCAGACACCACAAATTTATTTATTTATTTTATTTTATTTATTTAGTAAAATCTCCCTTACAACTATCATTACAGGTATACCTAATGCGATAGCGCGGTCTTAAAATTAATTTTTTACAATATAAAAACTATAAAAAAAAAAAAAAATATATAAAACTAGTAAAACTTATAATAACATCTAATAATAATCTTAGCTTAGCCTAATCTACACTGTAACATAAAATAAACAACAGTATTTTTGCGAATTCACTCAAATAGCACGTAAAAACATCGATCTTGACGTGCAGATCGTTAATAACCCGAATTGCGCGGGTCAATGGTGTTTTCGCTAGAAGGTTGGTCCTGGCAACCGGCACGGCCAGTAGCGGCGGGCGGCGCCGCCTCCGCACATAGCGGTCCGGTACACATAAACTCAGGCGCTGCAGCACTCCTGGGTTATGCTCAATGCCACGAAGTAGCCTAACCAAGTACGAAACAATCGTGAAATCCCGTCGCACCCTCAGTTGGTTGTACCCGACCATACCGAGCACAAACAGAGTGGGGTACATCAACGGGTAAAACGGATATACCCCATATAGCTTTTTGTACAAGTAGCGCGTGAACTTGTTCTGTACGCGCTCCAGCATTACCGAGTACTTGGCCTCATGTGGAGCCCATATGACAGCACTATGTTCTAGATGACTCCTGACCAGTGCGTCATACAGGACCCTGACTGAAGCGATGTTACTGAAGTGCACAACGTGTAACGTTAAATGCGCAAAACCTCAGACACCCCAACTGATATTTAATTCAATTGGCCCATTTCAGAGAGAAAATAAGTCATTAAAAAAATTGCAAAGGTTTTATGTGCTGTTTTAGTTTTACTGGGCATTCTGAACGTTTCTTGCGTTTGCGACGACGCTTTACCGAGGGAGGAGTTGTCACCGGGCCGCTGCGCCGCGCTGACATTGGCTTGCTTGACCTATTAATAAATAGACACTGCAACGTTTTTAATGAAGATTTTTTGAAAAATGTGACCTATATTAAAAAGTGGTTCAATTAATTCTGCTCGTTATTCTGATCAAACAATTTTCAGGTTTTGCCCATTTAACGTTACACGTTGTATATCTTTTCAACTTAAAAGTTTTGCATACCGTCCAAAAGAGCAATTACTTAGTTAACTTAAACATGTGTAGAGGTCCTAGCACGTAAGGCGTGACGTAAACGTAGCTCAAATTCGATCAATTTCTGAATCGAAAATACAAATATCCTTTAGCATTTTGGTTATTTTTTTTTTGCGACAAGCACAACGTGTATCCCATCATATGAATATAGTCTGAAAATTAAGTAAATAGGTATATACTAAACGAGAATTTTCAATTCTAAAATCGTTCGAACTTACGTTTACTCCGCGTTTCGTGCTAGGTTCAGGGGAACCAAAAGACGTTGCCAGCCAGTATACAGTAGTCAGTTTGGGAAAAAAATAAATAATCAACAGATCAGGTGCAGTAGTGTAGGTACAGTGGTAACGGTCGCGATTTATAAGTTTTAGCCGTTGTAGGTCGTAGGTTTGCACCCAGACACGCTTTACTATGTGTAAATTATTTCATCACTACTAAAACGGTGAAGGAAAACATTGTGTGGAAACCGGCATGTCCTAGAGCCAAAAATTCGAAGACATGTGACATCTACCAATCCGCACTCGGCCCGCGTGGTAGATTACGGTCCACTCCCTCTAACCGAGAGGAGGCCTGTGTCCTAGCAGTGGGAACCATTATAAGCTGATTATGCTTATGCTAGTGTCATTACAAGGAAACACTCAGCACTTACCAAGCTGGAGTTTGTTTACCTACACTATCACTACATAGTATAAAACAAAGTCGCTTCCCTGTCTGTCTGTCCCTATATATGCCTAGATCTTTAAAACTACGCAACGAATTTTGATGCGGTTTTTTTTAATAGATAGAGTAATTCAGGAGGAAGGTTTATAGGTATAATACATGCATAATATAGTAGAGAAACACTGATAATTTTAGAGGTTTCTAATGTGATGTCGTAAATAAACACATTTTTTTTGCGCTTACATTGTAAACGCTGGCTGAACCCGTCGAGATAGATCAAAATAATGTACTACAGTATTGTACACCTTAAAAAGGTCTACAAAAAAGTCCGCAATGGTATATGTCTATCTCTTAGGGATAACCCACAATAACCATTTTTTACCCTATACTTTTTACGAGAAATAATGGCTCTAAAATTATAAGTGTTTCTCCACTGCACCCGTGCGAAGCCGGGGCGGGCCGCTAGTTAATGATAATAGGCTCACTCATAGTGAATTGTGATAGTACAACGTCGCAGAGATTCTAGGTACTATTACTACTATTCTATCTCCTTCTAGGTACTGACGCCAGCACATCAAGGTACTACAATCTGTCTTTCTTTGATATATTTTCAATTTTGTCACTAAAGCATAGGGCTCAAAGTTGATTGGGAAAATTTTACAGTTTCGGATAATTTGATGTGCTGGCGTCTGTAGGTACATACCTAAGTTACTTCGAGGTTTACAGGGTCCCGTACCAAAAAAGGAACCCTTATAGTGCGACTTCGTTCGTCTGTCGCAGCTGCATACTCCAGGTACTAGGTACTATTGCTAATGACTTGAAATATGGCATAGTAAAAATAATGGAAAGGAAAAATATATAATAATATAATATATTTTTTTTCCATCTATAAAAGCATTGAAAAGTTATTGTTAGTTTTATTGCAAAAGGGGAGCATTGGTGGTCTAGTGGTATCGTCCCCAATTTGTTGGTCAAACCCAAGCAGGTACTTTACTTTGTGTAGGTAATTTAAACTATCACCACTACTCGCAAAACGATGAAGGAAAATCGTGAGTAAACCGGCCATGTCCTAGAACCAAAAAATCGATTATGCTATTCTCTTCACCAGTTATTTCTGAAGTTTTTAAAGCAAACTATATATAGGTATATATATTTATATATATTATTATATTATAATATCATAAACTCGGAAGTAGGTACCTAACTCCGTGTGCCTGTCTGTTACCTTTTCACGCATAAACTGTCTGATCGAAAATTTCGCCTAAACTAAAAATCTGCCGTGCGACTAAATAGAATTCAAAAAGCGTGGAGCGCTTTTTAAATGAAATATAAGATTTAGTTTGCTTTTTAGTTTTTTTTAACTAGGTACATATTTTTATTTTTAACTTTTACGTCTAGTATGTTCATCATTCAGCTAATGAGTATATAGTCAACGAAGTTATGACGATTAGGGGTCCCCTCACCCCCTCGAGTTTACTAGTAGCCCCTGAAGAGTTCCACTATCCACCTCCTGGCTCCGTCATCAGAACCTCGTTATCAAGCCCAATGTATTGGAATCGTCAAAACAAATCATATGAGCCAGGGGTTTACTAGTTCCACTATCCACCTCCTGGCTCCATCATCAGATCAGCTCTAAGATACTAAATTATAGTTTTGTCATCTAGCGTTAGCCTTAGCGTTAGTCCTTATATTATTGAATAAATGTTATTATTATTTTTATTTTATACATATCTCGGGACCATGAGGTCCCGGTCCTTTGAAAGGCATACGAGGGGCCGAAGCCAACTCGCAGAGGCCCCTTAGGAGATTGTAATGAAATGCGGCACCATCCGGCGATTATCCCTGTATGCACTATGCAAGTCTACCCAAGGACAACCCCCGGTTGGTGTAGAACTATTGCAGGATATGGAAAATTAAAAAGTTCGATTATGGGTTTGGGTGGCTAAAGTGGGTTGGTTACCAAGAACTATGGAAGAACTATGGCCCCTGCCTGATCAATGTTTTATATATACACGGATAAAAATGACAGGGGGTGACTTGCACACTCAATAATAATGGGCCCCCGTAAAACTGTCGCTAGCACATAGTGACGTAGCGACAAGGGGGCAACATATCCTGAGGTGCTTGAGGAGTGGAGAGGTATTCCACGGCTTTCAGAACAATCCCAGAGCCCGGAAGATGGTCAAGATCCCTACGAGCACTTACTGGAATACTTCCTTCCCCGAGCCCGTTTGCTCTTGCGAATCTCCACTCAAACCGGCCAATAAAGGCAAGAAAGAGTTGGGAGCTCTGTTCCTCGTCAGCGTTCACTCCAGCCGGCCAATTAAGGCAAGCCAGAGGTGAGGAACAAGACTACTCCCGGGAGATAGGGTCCGTGGGGTCGCTACTGCCCAACAGCTTGCCACATGCTTCCCTGCGGATTTCTGTATCTCTCTTGGTCTGGCTCCTCACCCTAGACTAGTTTCGGCAAGGTAAACTCTTCCGGCACAGGCCTAGAGTTTGGAGCGCGCAAGCCCCACCACGACGTCAACGTAGAGATACGGCGGTGGGGTTATTTTTATTATTATTATGTGAACTATGTATACCTACATACAAAGTCTCATTTTGATACGACCGTTAAAAGTAGGTTAAAATTGACTTCTAAGATTTTTTTACATTGTTTGTTTGTTAGTTAGTTAGTTACAAGAGAAGATAATAACAGCGTGTTAAAAATGGAACCCAAAAATTAGGTTTAATTTTTTTTTTGGCAATGTTTAATTTTTTCTTACGCCCAAGTATGGAAAAAACTGCCAAAAATTCAAAATCTATTCTCAAGATCTCAGACTAATTTTAGGTATAAAAGTTTGGTGAGATTCGCCCTTAGTGTGTTACGCAATTACCCCGCAGGTCGAGCTTATCTTTGTTTACAATAAGTTTATCAATACCATTTTTACCCTACCCAAAAAAAGAAGTGTTATGTTTTAGAAGATCAAATTGATCAATGGGAAGAGTGAATAACGGGCCTGCTAAAATATTTTAAATTTAATTTCCAAAGTCTAATTATACCTATCTATCTACCCATGTTTTGTGAAAAAGGTAGACGGGTCAAGCGGGTCACAGTTAGTCGGAATAGCCTTTCTAATTTAGATCTTATCTTCTGTCGTGCTTAATAAGACCAAAAATAATACCGAGAATTTGTGTAGGTAAGTTACTTTGGGCTTTAATTTCTGAGTTAAGCTACTTACAATTACAAGTTTACGTGTAACACTGAGTGTGTAAACCGCCTATTAGAGAGCACATTAAGTCCAACATTACTACACTTATAAAAAGAAACTGTGACAACAACGATGAGCGTGACTTTAAGTAAAACATGATAATAATTATACCTACCACTTTTAGGCAGTATTCACTTTAGAAGCATTAATACCTACTTGCAGGTAGATTATCATTTATATATGAATTCATACAAATATATTTAAACTTTGGCCCACATTAGGAATTCCGCCTGTACCTAGCGTGGGTGCGTGGGTAAACAAATAGGTAGGTAAATACCAGCTACCTACCTAAATCACATTTTTAATTACTACCATCCAGACCGCTGTGGTCTTCGGGAGCTGGTTGCGCCACTTCTTCTCAGCTAAAGCACTAAGAAGTGGTGAAGGACGGGCTTTAAAACTATAGCTGCTTGTTGTTGTTTGTTTTGGGCTTTTAAGAAATTTTGACGTTCTAAAAGTGCTGATTCTCAGCCTAATTTGAATAAATGACTTTGATTTTGAGACCCGGAAGAATGGTATTTGTAGGCTATATGAATACTTTTAATAATTTTATCTGATTCGAGGTGGCGCAGGAAAATAGTAGATATCTGCCTGAAACTTGAGCTTTGCCCAGGTTTCCTACCTACTTGAAATGGAATGACGTTTGATCGAATAATAATATGCTTGAAAACTTAAGCTCGATAGTAGGTAGGTACTTGAAATCGATAAATTATGAGGGTGACAGTTCACTGCTTCAATATATCAAAGTCTCAAATATCTTAATTTTTTCTCGAACGACCATTAAGAATTTCCGGAACCCCCGTGCCCTGCAGTAGGACAGAAAAGATTAAATAAAAAAAACTCCAGCCCGGGGCATGGCCATAGCAGCAAGGGGAGTTGCACGAAAAAATTATCCAAAATCTAAAATTCTTATTGATAAGAGAGAGTCTAATGAAAATATAAAAATTTACGTACCTAATTTGTTTATGGTTTAAGAATAAAAAGGCGCGGATTAATTCTAAAGCTTTCTTTCATTAATTCTCATCAACTCTTGCATTCATTTAGAAAAACAAAAACAAAAAATCTAACCTATCCGAGTCAGGATGCTCCAGTTTTCGAGCTTACTATGCGCGGTGATTTTGCATTCTATAAGTAAAATGACAACAGCCGTGCGATTCTGTAACCATCTCACCGTGAAAACTTGGGTGAAGTCAGTGTGGAGTGAGCTGTCATTAGGGATTAACACTGCTCACTTCAAGCTCACTTCACTTATGGTATTCACGGTGAGATTTTTACAGAATCGACCGGCAGTTTCGTAATTCTCCTGCCCTTATCCCAATTTGTTTAGGTTCAGCGCAACATGTCTTTTCTTCCATAATTCTCTATGCAATGGCAATGCCAGTTTCAACCTATCTAAATCATGTCGCTCCAGTTTTCTAGCTCGCTTAACTCGCTCTTGCATTCTCTTAGTGAAATCACACTGAAAACAATAAATTCCGGTCCATAATACTCCAATTTTCGAGCTCGCTTTGCGTGCTTATCAATAAAAACTTCACGTATCCAAGTTGTTGATATCTAAGCTCCATTTTTCTAGCTTGCATCACTCGTTCTTGCATTCTCTTAGTAAGGTCACAATTGCTACCAAGACTTAACCTTTCGCCTCAGAATATAATTTTATACATTTTGAAAAAAAAAATACTGTGGCGCCGATTCTCTTGTTCACAAAATAACTAAATTTACATTTTTTCTTTCTATTTCATTAAGAAAAGGACAATAATGATACTCCATAGACAAGTTTAGACGTGATTAAAAAATTGGCTACTAAAAATACGTCCATTTACGTCAGGCGCTGACTAATTTGACAGGACTAAACTAATATTTATCTTCTGTCCTTTTCTTAATGAAATAGAAAGAAAACGATACACTGAACTTAAATTTAGTTTATTTTGTTGACCAGGGAATCGACGCCAGTCCCCTCCTTATTAGCTCCGGCGCAGTCGTATAAAAAGGGCCCCCAACATAGGCCACTAGAACGAGGCTGTCAGTGTATTTATTACCCTGAGCAAGAAAAATAAATGATTACAGTAAGTAAGTACTTAGCGGTTATTTAAAAAAAAAACTGAAAACCCAAGACGCAACCCCTTCCTCCATTAGATTTCAAGAGCACCTAGTGGGTGGTGTAGTCTGGTGCACCTAGTGGGTTTATACATTGCGGGATTATACTGCTTGCATTTTTTTGCCTTGCAATATATGCAGAAGGCATTAGAAGTCGTAAAAGTAAAACAGCATCGGTTAAAGCCGTGAAAATAAGGCTAAGTTCTAAAGGTTCTTACCTACTTTTCGATGGGTGTCAAAGAAAAATATACCTATGCACTTAATAACACCGCGTATTGTATAAATGACAAAGTAACAACTAAATGTGTATGATTAATATCTATAACTGTATGTTCCATGATGTCTCCCACATTTGCACGAATTTGCATAACGAGTTTTGAATAAAAACTGAAAAGCTCTTGTTGGAAATATTCACAAACAAGAATCTAACTATTATTTACTTAGTAGGCAATCGAATATTTTTGTTGAAAGTCCATTATACGGGTTTTGTTGGCACACGAAAAGTACATGCCATTAAAAGAGGCAGCAATACATGGTCAGCGGTAACACACATTGGAGCATGCGTGTTGGACACCGTCAGTGTGGAGGACTCACGCGCAGACATTGGTGCGGTCCCCTGTCAGTGAATTTCGCGCGCTTTTGGACGAAAATATTTATGTACATAAGTGCAAATTAAATGTTACATGTTGGAGATTTTAAAACGTTACAGTAAGTCTAATGGAACTTCCTTTTTTTTAATCGCAGGGAACAATTATAAAAAAAAATCAACTTTTTCTGAAAATTGTATAAGATTTTTTGTTTTGTAGGTATATAAATTCGTGTACAAAATTAACTTTTTTATTTATACGTAGAAGTGGCTAATTTATAATTCAAATTCAAATTCAAATTCTTTATTGCGAACTAAGTGTATAGAATTTTGGAGATGTTAACAATAGTTTAGGTCCTTAGAACTTAGTTGCCTGTTAAGGCATTGCAATTGAAATGGTTATAACTATATAAAGAAAGTATAACTACTCAATATTGCAGTTATACAGTTTACATTATACTTATTACATTAATTATCATTATTCAAACATTTTATATTATATCATAGGTAGCTTGGGTACTTGCCTATTTTATTTATTTGTTAAATAAAGGGTTTGGCAGTAGGGTTTCTTTCTGGTTATGGGTGATTAACGAACCGTACCTATTCTACTTAATTAATGAAATCAAGTAAAAATTAAAACACAAAAAGTTTGAAGAAATCCGATAAATCTCATGTTGTAGTAGGTACCTAATTGTGTATGGTAAAGCCATCATTTTCTGAATTAGTATCTAAAGTTAGTTATGGGTCTATAGTGAAATGCATTTATTATGAATCCACCTATATTGAACAATAGTTTAATTCGTAGTAATTGCAGTGCGAAATCTGGTTTTCATATAAAATTCTATATAACAAAGTTCCGATATAATGACTTGGCTTATAGTGACATGTCGCAGATGACTTATTTTTAAGAAATAGGTCTTAATAAGCGACATCTACATGACACAAATTGTAATACATATTACAATTTGTATTCTGTTTTTAATAAATGGATACATACGATTTGTATTTTTCTCTCTATTAATCTTAATAACTAACAATAATAGACAGTTGTTTATTTTCGAAGACCATGCCTTGGATGACGTCCGCTTAGAATGACGTGTTAGTCACTTTCCTTCGGCGTCATTAGAAGCGGATTCTACTGTGCGATAGACAAGTTAAGAGATTTAATTTCTATTCTTGAACAACATGGGTATAATGATAGTAGATTTAATTTGCCCTAAGCTTCTATTTCATTACGCGTCAGTGACAATATTGGCTTGAAGCTATTTAAAGCTCTCTCGTACCGTAGAATAGATCGATATTAGTTCTGTGGTCCTACATGTAGGTTTTAATTTTATGTGATAGTGTGGGAACCAATCATTTTTGGAAGTGCTTTTAAATCATAAAGCATTGATGTCTCCAACTTTCTTATTGAACGTTTGGTGTTATGTTTACCTATGTGCAATATTTTTCTCTACCATAGGCAATAGAAATTATTACCTATAGTATTCGATCGGTCAATGTGGTACGGGTTACTAAATGCGTCCAACAAGATTAACAGAAATTGCTTTATTTTAATGTTTGTAAAATTATAAGTTTCAACTTAGTTCTTTAAAAATATTACCCTCCGTTTGGGCTTTGCCACAGTCGGTTATAAAACCAAGTGTATTAATCGTTTCGCGGCCGAACCATTCATTGTGGCGGTCAATCAGAAGTTCCAGCTTTACAGCAGAGCAAGTATACCTAAAATGGCGAAAAAGCGATTCGGTATACCCTTTTCCGTTAGAATAAATTTTAATAGTCGGCCAAGTTAGAATTCTGAAAATTGACTTTTCAGAATGCTGACTTGGTCTGATGGGCAGAATGAACAAGCAGTGCAGGCAGTTTAGTCTGCAGAATAAACTTTAGATACTTCAATATTTATTTTTGAGTACAATAACTTCTATAGTGCTTGCAGTAACTCAAGTAGGAAGTAAGACATAGAATCTATGAACTAAAAAAACAAAGCTCTGAATTATGTTATTACAGAATTATACTTTTAATTTCGTAAAAGTTCTAATTGGTTTTTGATACCTAATTACTCACCAATTGAATACCCCTGAGGAGCGCATCCTTAAAAAATATTATTTATAAATAAAAATAAAAAAAATAAGCTTGTACTTAGCTTTTTTCATCTGCTTTTAAAGCCAGTGAAACGTTTTCTTTTTTTACTGGCCATAGAATTCTAATGCGCAAGAATATCTGTCATTCTTGCATTTCTCTTCTGTGAGATATTATACTCTTACTGTCCAGGTATGTAACTGCGTACAGTAATACACAGTTGTAAATATTGCAAATTGCCTGAAATATTAGCCATACATATTTATTTATTTAATACTCAAGCACATAAATGTACAGAGGCGGACTTAGTGCCATAGGTATTTTCTACAACCTTTGGGTGATGCACATATCGGCTAGGTAAACAATAGACTCCATCACAAGTAGGACAAGAAAGAGGCTGCCAATGTTTCATGGATCACGGGTTATTAATCTTAATCTTAAAATACCTTCACGAGTTAATTGATATCGGCGAATCGGTAATTAACGTTACAATAAGACAGCATCGATAGCATGTGTATTCTGGTTACTGGAATATGCTGTAGATAATTGATAATGTACTAGAAACTAATCTGACCCTAGCTTTCTACTTTTAGTAGTAGGTAGGCAAGTATTGTTGGAAAAAGCGTTTTAACGCTATTTATTTTTACTCAGGTAGTTTTACAAAGATTTTAATTTTTAGCAATGCTTAGGTCTGGAATTTTTGGGCAAGAACTACTTGTACTCGACGTTGTAGATTTTAGTCTATGAAAACATGAAGGAGCTTCCCATGAATTATGTGTGTCTAGTGTTTGTAGTGAAGCTCTACATATTTTATGACCTTACTGTGGACTTGATACAGATTGCAACAACGTGGTAAAGTAATAAATCGGCGGCTCACACCTACACCTACTTTATTTGGCATTAAATATTTGGACAATTATGCGCTTCTTGCACGTTAATTGATCTTGTAAATCTGGTATAATTGATACAAAACTTAAAATAAGCGCGGTACAAATAGGTATTGCTAATGAATGGGCTTTCATACAAATAAAACGTTGCATACTAATTTTATTTGCTCACTTAAATTATCGAAGTTTTGGGTAAGTATAACTGTCAAGTCAGACGTAGGTGGTAGGAAGTGGATAGGTCGGCGTGATGATGCTTCCAATTTTCTTCTTGTTTGATTAGACCTATTTGCTCTACACTTTCACGAGTGGTGCTACTTTAAAAACGTTGACCTGGCCGGGTGTGTTTGGATAATTTAGCCTTTACTGGCATGTGAGACATCGGGCGTGCATGTCACTGCCACATCACAGATACCGAGCAGAGGCATCTATTTGCACGATCGGCGAGGAATTAAAAGTGTGCCACAAACATAGCGTGTTTACAGACGTCCGAGTTTGGATCCGTGCTCACCGGATCGCTGTTTAAGCCCCATCCAAATTACTCGAGAATTGCGTGAAAGAAATTCTTAAATTATTTCTCTATAATAATCCATTTTGTAACGGTGTGTTTTCACAGGCTATTATCAAGTGTGTTGTGGGTGTGTTATGATTGTTCTATTGTAAATGTTTAAATTACTGTTCACGATCGTTGCGTTTCCACAACTTTTTATATTACACGAATTTAAACCTTCTTAAAGTCTTTAACTTATAGGTAACTAAACTACGAGTAAAACGAGAAAATTATCAGTAAAGAAAAGTAACTGATAAGGGATAAAATATAATTGTTAATAGATTTCTCTTTCATTGATATTAATTTCAGATGTGTGAATGGCTATCGCACGGGGAATGGTGCGATGTGAAACTCCTGTGCGGCGGGCACGCGTTCAGTGCACATCGCGTCGTGCTTGCTAGTGTTAGCACTTTTCTCAGAGTAAGTAAATACTTCCCATTGTCATGTTCTTCAAAGCTTTTATCAACTTTATACATGATTGTTCAATGACTAATTAGCAAAATTTTCTTACAGCGTCTTCTCCTTTCTTGTCCCACAGATGAGTCGCCGACTTTTATCGTTTTGCCAGATTTTGACCTCGACGCTATGTCATCTGTGCTTTATTACATTTATAACGGAGAAGTCATAGTGCAAAAAGAAAAAATTGAAATGTTTTTAGACATTATAAAAGCCATGCAAATATTTGTCGACTGTCAATATTTGCGGCAAGTGTCGGACACACTGGAGTATAACAATTTCGATTCAAGTTTTCACTATGAAACTGATTTGTCAAAAAGGAATATATTTACTTTAGGATTTGAAGGCTGCAGAGATCAACGATACATAAATATAAAGAAAGGAAAGGAAATCCAGGATGTATTACAGTATTCAGTTAGCAACTCAGATTGCAAAGATACGCTGGTACGTAGTCAGAATCCAAGTGGAGAGCGTCAGTCTTCTTTAGGAAATCTGAAATCGCCGTATGGAGACCGACAAAGGAACTCTTTTCTACGTGATTTATTTATCGAGACATATCCTCGAAACGGTAATGTTAACGGTCTGACGACAGGCGTGCTAGCAATATCAAATGAATGCTATCGTGCTCCGGCATCTGTGCTCTTGACGAATGCAAATGGCAAACATCTCAGCGCCGGCGGTTCACTCTTAGAACCATATAAAAAAACGAATGAGCACATCAGTCATTCGCCTACAGTATTTCACCTTCGTAAGCAGCAGCGATGCACTCGAGATGAACAAGATTACAGTGAAACTAACAAAACATTGTATGACCAATCTTGTCTACAGGTTTGTTCGGTTCAGAAAAGTAATAAGACACATGTTTTTTCTACTGAAACAAATAATTTACCGATGAATATATTAATGAACCATGCCCCTATGTCTGGTAATCCTTTTCTTCAGTTGGGGCTACAGGAACAAATTCTGTCAGGATTTTATGTTCCTTCCTTGGACTTTAGTATCGCACCATCAGTGTTTGATTCGATAAAACCGACGTCAGTTCATAGAAATAGATCCGTCATTGCCAATGCTAGTGATGAAAGCAGTAAAGAAATAGAGGCGACAACGTCTGCTAAAGTAACTATTTTAAATCATGTATTAGAGAGTCCATGGAGTCCTCGAATACCTAACAACTATAAACCGTTCCGTAGAAAAAGTGAACACTTGTTGCAGTCGCAACTGTCTAACCAAAAAGTAAGAAGCTTAATTTTTTCTGTCATGTTTAATTTTGGTAAGACATCCGTTTGACGATAATCTAACATTACTTTTTCAGACACACGAAAATAGCAAAGTAAACGATAGTAATAACAATGTTGCCAAACCTATTCTAACATTAAGTTCGGATGCGGACGCGGAAACAGAGCCTCCAGGGGAGGTGAAAAAAATCACAACAGTGGCATGTCTACCAAATAGCCGGAGAGATGACTTCAAGTGCACTATTTGTAATCAGGTAAACTTAGCATATTAGCTAAATGGTTACAGATCAAAATTAGAAAACATTGCTGTGTAGTGTTCGGTTGATCTGTTAAAATAAATATAACGACCGCATTTTTATCTATAGAAACCACAAATTGTGTATGTGGGGGTTGAAAATCCCAGTATTAAGTTTAGCTAGGAAATAGGCAATGAACGGTGATGCTGTATTGTGGTGGATCTGGCTCCTTGGACTCTGGCGACAGGCCAAACTGCACTCACGCACTTAGCACGTATGAAAACCGGCGTAGAATATTATGAATGGATGGGTTCGTGCATGCATCGGGATAATAAATAGAATTGACAATATCTTGAGGGTTGTTTTAAATCAAACACGTCTTCTTGAAGCAATACCGATAGCGTTTCCTTAATACTTAGGTTTGCTTTCACCACGCTGCTGAGTGGAAATGTTTTACGCTAAAATGCATTTATATTCATGTAGTCGTTTGCATTCGCGGTTGAAATGCTACGTCCACTAAGCTGTTATTTCTTGGTCTATAGTAAAGTGCCTGAAGTTGGGATGCCTGTGTAAACAATATATTTACATTTTATGTATTATTTTATAGTAATTTTATGTTATTTGTTAGATATGTGAAGTCACGTAACTAACTTGTAATGTTTCTTCGTAAGCACATAAATTATTGAAATCCCCATTGTTCTGAAGAAAACAGTTTACTTGGACAACCCATAGTTATGAACTATAACTTACACATAAATTAATATAAATGTTGAAGTTGCGTAGGTCCTGTACATTATCTTCCGCTCTGTAACTGTAAAGTGTAAGTTTTTCAACGTCACATGTAAGTATTAAATGTCGGAACTAGAACCACATAATTGCATAGGCACTCAAGTTTCAAGCTCCTTCAAATCTTCAAACTAAATACAGTAAACTATGCCATGATTCTAGCTTTGGGCGACCACGCCCACTTTTCACATTTTTTATTCCGTTCGATGACTTACATTTAACTTATAATTAATGATTATTAATCGTCTTCCAATATGTACCATTTCCAGGTGTTCACGAGTGGCGAGTCGCTCGCGGTGCACATGCGGCGTCACTCGGCGACCGCGCGGTACTCCTGCGGCGAGTGCGGCAAGACGTTCTCCCAGCTACGCAACTTCAAGTACCACATGTCCATACACCGCGGGACCAGGGAGTTCGCAGCCACCTGCACCGTGTGCGGCAAGTACTTCAATGACAGAGGATATCTCAGCAGCCACATGAAGATCCATCGGTGAGAGATTGTTATACCGTACTGTTTCCGGAAATACTTGAATAGCTTCAAGATAATTTCAAGCTACGTAATTAGTTTTTAATTAAACTTCAGAAGCTTGTAAAGCATTGATTTATTAATAATTAGCTGTTGCCTGCGACTTCTTCTGCGATTCAAGGTGAAAGGAGCTTATGTCCTTTTCCAGGTCATGTTCTACCCGTCTATTAAATATCATCCAAATCCGTTCAGTCGTTTTAGCGTGAACGGGTAACAAACAAAAATACAAACATACAAAAAGTCAAATCTTTTTCCTTTCGTTTTCAGGAACCGGAAAGAGTACAAGTGCACACTCTGCCCCAAGTCCTTCAATCAACGCGTTGCTTACAACATGCATGTGAGGATCCACACAGGTGAATTATTAATATATCACATAACACCACGCCTGTAATCCCCAAATGGTTCGGCAGAGGTGTACCCTATAGTGCGCCCACATTTCACTTCTTATGTTTAAGAGGTGAGCCACTTGCCGTCAACCGAGTACAAATCCAGATTCCGGGCTGCTACTGACAAATTGCTGGTGGAAAAACTCAATAATACTTTTCCAGACCCCAAATTCCGGAATTTGAACCCGGAATAGTACTTGAGACTACTACACCAACGAGGCAGTTAATATAAATCCTGTTATTTCCAAATTACATCTATCCTTACAGGAAAATCTATTGCGATCGTGTACATAACCTATCCTAACTTATTACTACGAGTATAATTCAATTTTGTAACTTATTACAAACAATGCATTCTTAGTGAACTCACTCAGAGAACAACAGAAAAGGTCCGTGTCACTAGCTAGGAGGTTGATAGTGCGGAGTGCATGCGTCAGTGGCGCCTCCTTTAAAAGATTGGTTATCCTTGGTCGTCTTTGTTGCAAACTGTGGATTTGCCACATATCATTGTTATGGGACTAAAAGAGTGTTTTTACCACATTGCTGTATACCAAAGAGTGAAAAAAGAAGAACAAAAGGATTCTTGGTAACAATGAAATCCCTAAATAATTTACATTTTTTTTTAAGTATAATAAATATTAGTACCTACATAATAATGTCAATGTGATGAACCAAAATGACGTGACTGTCTGCAGTCTGTCTGTTTCAGTCTACTAATACTTATTAAAATAATTATTTGTTTTTAATACTAACCACCGGTTTCGAAACCAAGTACACATTAAACTAGTTATGTAGTGCTAAGTTTGCACTTTCCCGAACATGCACGATTTCTATATCCCTCAAATAGAACTACTGTTTCTTATAAAGGTTGTCATACAAGTCCGATCATGTTTTTTCATTGTAAACATTATTCCTGATATTAAAAATTCGATGGCCAAAATATGTTTCTTATTGACGTGCAGAGTTATTTATCAATATCAATATTTTACCTACTCGGTAAAAAACGAAGTCGGTTTTCGTGCCTGTCTGTCGTAACCGCTCAGTTGATTTAAACTACACAACGGATTTTGTTTAACGACAGTTAGGTATAAGGTGTAAGAATTGCGAAGGTAGCCCACGTAGGTCGCGGTTGGTCTTGCACCTGAGTTCTAACTTGTCACGCCAAAAAATCTGTAACAAAACTCAACGTTACTAAAAAAAAAAAGATTCGACACTACCTTCTAAGTATTCTAGCATGTATAGACTTGGATCGTTACTTTATCCCTTTTATTTAGGCTGCGTCTGTTTTTCTGGTTCCAGGTGTAAAGCCCCACGTGTGCGAGGAGTGCGGCAAGGCGTTCTCCCGCAAGATGCTATTGAAGCAGCACCAGCGCACGCATTCGGGCGAGCGCCCGTACGCGTGCCCGCATTGCGACAAGCGATTCGCAGACCGCTCCAACATGACGCTACACTTGCGACTACACACAGGTCAGTCAAACAAAGAAGAGAGAGGTGATAATATGTGGTTGACATTATTATTTGCCTAAATAGGTATCTCCCTAGTCGCAGGTGTCACTTCCAACGATTCTGTGCCTTCTAGTGGACTACACATAAACACCAGTTTTACCTTTGACCGATATGATTGATTAGAGGTTTCGGACTTACATTTATAAAGTTTCAACGGAGGCAGATGTTCTGTAGATTAACCGAATAATATTCGGTTAGTTACATATTATGTATATAAAATATATCCAGAAATTAAATTATCTAGATATACAATGCAACTAAGACTTTCGAGTTCTAGTACAGATAACGCATAATTACTTCCAGTGATATGACCTTGTTCTCGACATTCATGATCAAAGCTAAATTAAATTAATTGGATACCGTTATCACGTAGTTAGGTACTTAGTACATATGTATGTTGTAGACTAGATTGGAAAGTGCATCGCGCGGACATTTACACAAATATGTATGTACAGACGCCAGCACATCAAGGTACTACAATCTGTCAAATTTCTTTAATCGACTTCCAACTTTATCGCTAAAGCATTAGGTTCAAAGTTGATTGGGAAAATTTGGCAGTTTCGGGTAGCTTGATATGCTGGCGTCTGTACATGAAAACAAATATATGACATTTCAATGACAATTCATTCAAATAATAGATAATAATACAATACTAAGAAATGAGGAAAACGTCGTGAAGAGAGAGTTTCGAGTGTGGATATCGATGGCTATAAGAGAAGGGGAAGACCAAAGAAACGATGGATGAAATGTGTGAATGGTGATAAGGTTAGAAAGGGGGTGACTACCGAGATGACGACTAATAGAGAAGTATGGAGGAAATATAGAGAAGTATGGAGGAAAATTAGAGAAGTATGGAGGATAAATAGAGAAGTATGGAGGAAAAATACATGTTGCGCCGACCCCACATAAATTGGGACAAGGGCAGGAGAATAATGATACTCATGCCGATTCTGTTTTTCAGAAACTAAACTAAATTTAAGTTCAGTGCTTCTTTTTATTTCTATTTCATTAAGAAGAGGACAGAAGATAAATATTAGTTTAGTCCTGTCAAATTAAGATACTCCATAGACAAGTTTAGAGGTGATTAAAAAATTGGCTACTAAAGATACGTCAATTTACGTCAGGCGCTGACTAATTTGACAGGACTAAACTAATATTTACGTTCTGTCCTTTTCTTAATGAAACAAAAAGAAAAAGATGCACTGAACTTTAATTTTGTTTAGTTTGTGAATAAGAAAATCGGCGCCACTGTCTTCTTCGTGTTTTCTCATACAGTTAATTAATTATAATATAAACAAAAATGCTAACTTACTGAAGCTCGGGACGTCCTAGGTACAAACTTTAATGGAAAAATCCTTTCCTGCTCACTTTACACTGTTTTAAGTGAATAAACAATATATTCTTCTCATAAATTATATTTTTGGTACCAAATACAGACGGTGCGTTTCCTGTCAATGGTTTATTCAAATAATTAATTAGTCACGGTTCTTTAAATAATTATGATAACAGTTAAAAACGATTATTTTGTGTTACAGGGGTGAAACCGTTTTCCTGCACGTTGTGCCCGAAGTCTTTTACAAAGAAGCATCACTTGAAGTCGCACCTGAACTTCCACACTGGCTCCAAGCCGTACTCGTGTCCTCGTTGCAAGCTGGCCTTCACCCAGTCCTCGAACATGAGGACGCATCTCAAGAAGTGTCGAGCACCTGAACCAGTCAGCAGTGATACTCCTCAGACCGGAGATACGACAGTGCAGTTGCAGACGTAGTGAAGTGACGAGCTCACAAAGTTGTATCGAAATTGAAAAGTAACTTGCCTGTATATTTATTTTATTTAACCTTATTCTGCTCCTTGTTATACATACTTATACATTGTACTTAAATGAATTAAGAAAATATAATTGAAGTGTGAAATGATCACGCCACACAAACTACGTGGGATTAAACGTGGGTTTTGAGAACTAAAATAATAGTTTTGAAATTATATAAAATGATCAATAGAATTAGCATAAAAAAATATCATTAAAATCTCGATTTTGATTGTAAATGTTTGCTTAGTCAATCCCCAGTATCAGTGGGATGACGCTGACAGCTCACTCCACGCAAGTTTTCACGTTAATTTTTTTACAGAATCGACCGGCTGGGCACTTGATGTGTTATGAACGACTAGTCGTTCTACATTGCGAAACTTTTTCTATACCTACCTACTTTGATTACAAAATAATCTTTGCCTTTAAACATATTCCCGTTTTCCAAATTCTCCGAACAAAACAATAATAACGACAATAATGAAATATGCTGCCAGCCTTTTTGGGCACTTTGCCTGTTGACTGCAATGCGGAAGAATTTTTTGATGCTCTATTATTCTTTTAAGTACTTCTTTTATTATATACGAGTACATGTACATACAATACATATAATGTTACTTTAAGTCTGTTAGCTTATATTATGTAAATATTATCTTGTTTGAAAATAAAACCTCTACGAAAACTATTGAAATTGGCGAAAAGAGATCGATTTTTTACTCAAAAGGCTGTCATAGTTTTGTCAACGACTGGTTGACAGTTGTAAAAACAAGTACCGAAATATGTACTCTATGCACATACCAAGTACTCGTAGTAACCCTATGGTACGGAGTTTGTTTGTTAAAACATGTAATGTTTTAAATGAATAAATAAATTCATCCTCCTGCTAAGAGAGAGAGAGAGCAATCGTATCCACTTTCATGTAATCATAAGCCAATTAAACTGTAATTAGGTATGCAGTTAATTGGATTGTCATCAAATCGTAGTAGGTACTCCTAATACTCGTAGATACGAACACCTATATACATCAATCGAGACATTGTATCAATAAGATCCTTACATTTACCTCAACAAGAAGGTAGACAGTAATTTAAATGGTGTAAGTAAGGAACCAATTTCAAAGAACACCACCAAGTTCAGCGCTATATAATGAAACTGAAATTGGATCCGCAGCTGTATCTCGAGTTGCGATGCAAAGTCCGAGAGTGTTTTATTTATCAACGAGAGTGATAGAAAACTAAAGTCATACTTATTTTATTATATACTTAATTGCTATTTTATGACACTGATGTTATTATGAATTACCTATGTAATTTCTCTGCTATATTTGCTTCTTTGCTTTAATATGCTTTTTTAAATTATGAACCCAGCTGTCAGCGCAATTGTATGTACAGTCATACAAACGTCTTTTTTTATTTTAAATAAAGATATTTAATTCAATGGATTGGGTATGTGTTGGTCATTTTATTGATAGTGTTCGGGGTACTAAAATGTAATAAAACCATGATTTATATTTTTTACTCCCGTTTTAATGAATTTGGTGTTGTAAAATAATTATTATCGATCAAGGTGTACAAAATTACAGGCCTTTACAGTATGTAGGTAAGTTTCTGGCGCATTAAGTAGTTACAATAATACCTATACTCCTTACGAGGTGTATGCGAGTACATTATATTTATTTTATACATAATAGTAGCAAAAGGTATTAAATACATACAGTGATAATATTGCTTACCTTGTAGTACATACCACAAGTAACGTATTGTACTTACATTATTTATTATGACCATCAATCTCTCTTAGGTGTCAATTTTATACATTATTGAAATATAGTTACAATGACGTAGGTAGTGACTGATATATCATTAAATGTAAACAATTTAAAAATATACCACATCATTTTATAATTCATCGGAATTATTTACAGTGTATTTAGTTGCTAAGCACCTGTTCGCGCTTTAGAAAAAATATTAAAGTAGCTAAAATCCAATAAAGAAATGAAATAACACGGTTTATTGTACCTACGTACTGTTCAGCATACTTAACATTCTTTAGTTTTGTCTTAGTGCGAGATTTGTGCGATATTTACTATTTTGTTTCCATACTTTGGACACTGCTCAAGGTCTACTATAGTATTTTCAGTTGTCAAATAAATGTTTTTTTTTATCCTAGAAACAAATGAGTGTCTCAAATGAAGGCTTCAAGAAATTAATGATTGTTAAGTTCTTAGACAGCACTGTGACACGACGTGAAAGATAAATAAATATACTATAATTAGAAATCTAACAAAATACTATAACTATAATATTCAATATAAGGAATGGCGAGAAGTCAACGAGTTTATAAATGTAACAATGTCGTAGTCAGCATGCTGTGCTCAAGTCACTCAACAATACTTAATTTCCTTATTCAATAATTAAAATAATTACAAAAAGTGTAGACGTTGAGATGATTATCGACAAAAGATGATTTCGACGTTTAAAAGCGATTCAGTAAAAGATTGTGAAATAAGTAAGAAAAGTCATATGAGATACAAACAATACAACAAACTGTCAAGTTGGTAGGTAGTAATCGTGACATTACATTTGTAGTACTCGTATTTCCCACGTAATTCTGTAAATCGATTACTTATTGTGACCTTTGCTAGGCCCACATTATGAAAGAACCCTGTATTTTTACTTTTCTAAGAATGTATAAATAGGTACTATTTAGGATGTATATTTAGTCATAGATAATACCGTTTTAACATAAGGAAGATACACGTGTCAGTGAACAGGTGATCCTTTACGGATTAGGTTTAATTTCCAAGATGTAACAAATACCAATCGTAATTATGAAGGTTTTAACGTATTTAATAAAATCACCCGTATACTTATTACGTGCACAAGTGTGCACGTGCATACGTTTTTAAATGAATTACAATTCTTTTAACTTTTAAAAGTTTGCTTACAATTAGTAATGTCCTTAATGTTAAGTATGAATAAAAGGTTTATTTTAAAGAGTTACCGATTTTAGTCAAATATAAATTAAGAAGAGAGAAAATGTACTAACATTATACATATTTATGTCTTCAAGATAAAAGAATTGTAACTTTAAACTGTAATAATAAACGTAAACGTCAAAACCAGCGAAAATTTTAACATGATTGGGGACACGACATTTTAAGCCATACACGATAGTGGCTTTAGTACAAATTCTTTTGCCCTGTAAACAGTAGAAAATATACAGTTAATAAATCTACTAAGGATTGCGTGTAAAAATCTTATTCGTATGAACAATAGAAATATACAAAACGTTATCGTTTGGTTTGACATCACGTATAAGCTATGAATACATAACATTACACACAAACTTTTACTTCCAAGCCACGTTTACACAAGTTACACATCATGTAAACCAATACTTACTTACGTTTAATATTTGCCAAACATTACATTACATTAATTTTCTCAGCCTTTTCGAATAGGAGAATCATAATTACTTGGGAATATAAAATAGTAACTAGTAGACTCGGTGAATTAACATTACAATGTAGTACATGTCCATCGGCGCGCAGGCGGCGCGTGCGATACCAGCGAACACTACTCTACGATGTGAAGCACCATTTGTTCTAGCGTAGGGATAATGTACACAATTTGACAATTTTAGTCTAAATAACATTAGAATTACGTTGTTGCACATATCATGCGCTTACTTTCCGATTATTCATTAGGAACAACAATTTAAAAATACTATACGCTCATCTCTTTAATTTTAACTTAAAAATAAACGTGCTTTTGGCACTTATCGCTAATCAGTTGTTTAATAATGTGTTTCAGACTGATTTGAAATAATTTCACAAACCAGTATTCACTCGGCACTTTATTGCTGTTCAGATATTCTTTGGTGAAATGTAATTATAGTAACACTTTTATGTACGTGCTGATATTTGACACTACTTGTAATTGAACAACAAATTATTAAGGATTATTTTCAATCACGACAACACTGTTATGAATACTTTTATATCTGGAAGAAGGTACATACATCTGTAATCGAGTAAAAAATTAAACAAGTCGATGTCTCAAATCCTATTTACAATAGAATTCTAATTATACATATAAAATTGAGCATTAGTATAAACACAGGCTGCTGAAATCTTAGATATAATATTTAAATCCTTAACTAAATATGATACACTTCCCGAAGGGACTAACATTACTCAAGTACTTAGTACTTATTAATATCGCATCGCATTTACAAGTAATATTCTTACAAATGTACAACTTAAAGTTTATATCGTAATCTCATAGCCACTGCAAGGGACGAAGTCCTCGTCCAAATGTTTTTACGAAATACTTTCGTTTAATCACAAGACTGGAATCACATGATGCGGCGGGGAACACGCGTCCGGCGAGTGCTTGCTGCACCGGGGGGCTCAGGTGCACTCGATTATGAGCGGCTGGCTGGACTCGATGACGGAGGCGCGCGGCTCCGCGGGCGCGGCGTAGTGCTCGTGCTCGGGCAGCGCGCGGTAGGCGTGCGGCGAGTGCGCGCCGTGCGTGGCCAGGTGCGGCGTGGTGGAGTGGGCCTGCGCCAGCAGCTCGCCGTGCGACAGCGCCACGCGCGCCCCGCCGGCTCCCACCAGCCCTCCCTGTGATGGAGAGTGCACCTCGTATGCCTCGTGCCCCTCTCTTTCGTGGCAGTCTTTGTCGACGGTACCTGCAAAGTGCACGCGAAAATGAAATCGGCCGCGTTCAGCGAGAGCGCAAGTGAAAGTTGCGGTTCACCTACGAAGAGAAAGTGCAGCGCGCTGCAGTTGCTCTCGCGACTGCGGTCGCGTTAATTCTCTTTCATTTGATTTAATATTGGTTTAAATTTAAATTTTGTAATAATTCATTTTTATTCAAAAGTGATGAAAAAAAATAGTTCATCAGTGATAAAGTTAACTTACCAATGCATTCAGTGTTTGCTGCATTCGTTATTGCTAATACTTCTTCAATGTTGTTTGGCTTACAGCTAGTAGTTTTCCAGTGAGTGCGTAGCCCGGAAGCACTGATGTACTTCTTGTCGCATCCTTGGCAAACGTATGGTCTGTCATTCGTATGTAGCCGCTTGTGAAGTTTTAAATGTACAAATTGTGTGAATTTCTGCATACACAAATCACATGCGTATGGTTTTTGTCCTGAATGCAGACGTAAATGTGTTTTTAAATTCGACGTTGAGGAGAACCGTTTTTTACAAATATCACATTGGTGAGGTTTCTCCCCGGTATGTACTAGGTGATGTTTCTGTAGATGCGCAAGTTGCGTGAACGATTTACTGCATACATTGCATTTGAAAGGCCGCTCACCAGAATGTGTTCTCAAGTGAACCTTCAGATTCGAAAGTTGTCCGAACGTCTTACAGCAAACATTGCACTCGTAGTGCATTTTCCCGTCCTTTTTCTTTAGTGGGTAAGGCAAGCTCCTGTAACCCCGTGAGGATTGCGAGCCAGGACTCATCGGTGCTCCCATGAGTCCACACGAGCCGTCGGGGCTGACGCTGCCGTGTTGAGGAACTATTTGACTGTTCACATTCGTGTTTTGTATTAAACTTAACTGTGAACAGTTTTTGAGCGTAATCACACTAGTCGACGATGGATAGTGGTGGTTACTTTGAACATTCTGTGATCTCTCGTACTGGTGAGATGAAGTCACCGTTGGTGAGTAATTACTGGGTGGAGACCCTAGTTGAGTGATTATTGTAGAGTTTGGAGGAGAGTATAAGTTATATGAGTAGTTGGGGTAGTGACTTTCATACCGTGTTTCGCGAATCTCTCTTATTTCTCTGATTTCCCGGATTTCAGTTGTGTGTGGAATCGTGTGTGGTGGTGATGATGAATAGATTGAGGCAGCGCTGGGTGTAGGTAGCTGCTGTGGTAGTGGCAGTAGCGACGGCAGAGGGGTCAGGTTAGAGCTGGAGTCTGGACTGCAAACATTGCCGTACCTATGACTCTTCTTATATGAATAAGCCATTTCAGTTGGAGATGAAGGCGGTGGTGTGGCATTTGGTTGACGGCGGTTAGGATCATTATTATTTGTATCGATTCTGTTACCAGTTAAAATTGTTTCCAATATTCTAGTATCTGGTGGAGAATATCTCATAAAAGCCGGTTGTGGCGTTGGCGAAATCGCACCGTCTTCATAGTATGGTTTGTTTAGAGGCACCACCGTATTTTGAGATGATTCCAACACTATGACAGTTGATGTAGCTGGATCACGTCTTGGTGGTGATAAATTTTGTGGAGTGTTGGGAATTTCTTCAGCTATTACTAATTCCTTTTCACTTTCACAGTCCATATCTTTGTGATTTTGATACTGGTATGCTCTTGGCATTTTTATTTTCACTTTCCTGTATTCATTACGATGCATGTCTTGGTCAATTTTTTGGACTATAACTGTCTCTTTGGGTTCATTGGTTTTATTGGAACAGTCGAGAACATAATTTTCTACATCGGAATCACTTGAATCTTCAGGAGGTGTGAATTCATCGTGATAGCCGTTACTATGGTATCCTTCATCAGATCGCACCGATCCATCATTAGGCGTCAGTTGATGTTCGTAGTGTGGTCCCACACAATGAGTGAGGATTGGAGATTTATTTCCCAGCTTTTCTTGATTACTTTGTGCCATTGGAGATGGTCCACGCATGTCTCTCAAGGTTTGGCTCTGGGCAGGTGAGCTATTGCTCTGAATTCTTGGATTCTCAAGTTGGTGTATAACTACTTGAGATGTGCTCTCTTTGTGTTGATGGATTATTAAAGTAGGGTTTTCTCTATGCATTTTTACCGGTGAAGGTGAAGGCATTAAGGTGGTAGGCGATAATGATCTTTGTTCACAAACAAGTGAGTTTTCCGTTTTGTTATGAATGATGTTGGTAGAAATATCGGCCCTCAGAACTACCCTGTCATTTTTGTTCATACATCTCGGGTCCTCACGAAGTATGGTTGTTGAATTTTCATGAAAAGGTTTATCAGTTGCTTCTCGTTTTCGCCGTCGGCTGGGGATCTCAGCTTCTAACAGTTCTTTGGTGTTTGTTAAACCAAGAACATATTTCATGTGATTGAAGGCAATTTCAGGGTGCACTGGCGCAGGTGGCAAGCCATAAGCTTTTTTGATCGTTTCTTCTTTGCCTATAATAAAAATATTGTGATTATTAAAATTGTTCTTTATATCTCTTAAAGTAACAGTAAGTAGTAGTAAGTCGCTAAAACATACGAATACTTACAAATGGAGTAAGTAGCTCTTTCCGGATCGATATCATAGCCCAACCTCGTTGCAAAATCTTTGCAATACCATACCATCAACTCTTCGTTAGGCATAATGTCTCTGAAACGATGAAATTTTAAGATTATTAACTTTAAGAAAAAAAATTGAAAGTGATCTTGAGGGTACATGTTGTGGTTGTGAAGTGAAGTTACCTGATCGTGTAGAAGTATATGTGCTCCTGATGTTGACAAGCCACAAGGTTCATCACGGAGAGCGAGTAGGCAGACGCGACGTATCGCATCCAGTTCGCCACGCTCGTGTCGGACCCGTCCAGGTAATAATAGTCACTGTCCTTGAATATCTGTAATAAATTAACAACAATTATAGCACTTGCGCTCAGTATACATGTAAACATGATTGAATACGAAACTATCAATTAAGACAAAGTTTTTTTTATTGCTTTATAGTTTTCACAGTGCGACTTGTTTGATTATGCATCTGAATGTAAGTTACTTTGACTAAACTCCTTGTTGGTTACTCTTGGTAAAAGTAATTACTTGCTCTTTGTAATCATTCGCTAACAATTACCACGTACACTCTGGAGAATTTTCTCAATTAAATTATGATGCAATCAATTGTTTATTTGCTTATATTATGTATGTTTCAAATAAAACTTATATAAATGAGCTAAACACATGTTATTCGTACACGTGGCACGTGCAGGATATTTACAATGCGCGTGCAACTGATAGCGACACGCTTACATTATAGTAGAGTCAAGGACGAGATGCAATGTCACTCGAGAGGTAATATAGGACGCGGAAGATAACGCGCGTTTCAACAATGATTTATATTTGAACAATACAAATGGGTGCATCTAGTGCTGTGAACAGGGATATCAACAACATGCATTGTGATACGATCATGACATTGCCTACTTCTAGTATTTTTTTATTTTTGTTCAAATATTTGTCCTAGCTAGGCTGAGCGTGATGGTAAGATACGTATTAGAATCAGTTTCTTTGTCATACACTCTTTTATGACCTGTTTGACGATATGTGTAAAGAATTACAGAAAATTTGAATCCACCACCATTCCTATTGAATGTAAAGCCCAATCTCACCTTAATATTTCCGTAAGTATGATGTCTCACAGTTTCCTGTACCTGGCCCAAAGAGAGAGTTCGGTTAATTGAAGAAGAAAATAATAGTGCATTGTAAACAGATAAATTATAAAATACGCCAGAGATATTAGTCTAGGAGTTTGCTTAGTTGAGGATAGTCTGAATTGAGGTCTATAAGGTTGTGCTGTTGAATATACAGATACAAGCCTCAACCAAATTAAAATAATAAAAGCCAAGCGGGTTGCGATTACTCGTTCGTATGATTTGATTATTATGGATCTATAGTTACACTTACCCTCCAGTAATATCTCCAGGAGACTTTGTCGTTAGGTTTGTTCGGTGTTCGGGTGCCTTCGAAGGGCCCGAAGCGTGTTCCACGTGGTATTACACCTATACTCCACACACCCTCAGTCTGGAATAATTAGATATGTTACGATGTGATACGCTCGCTGATCTGTCTGTTATGATTAAGTTCCTCGTTCGAATTTAGTGAAACTTTGCGATAGTATAACATGGAGTTGAAATGCTTACGCACCGGTGTATTTGGAGTGGATAATACTGCAGATGGTCTGAGCGCAAGGCTGCGCGGGAGCGTCCTCTCGGCGCGGTTAGGCGTGCCACGCTCGCTCGGCACGTCGGGCACGATGTACACTGTGAGCCTCTCGAACTCCTCTTCGCGCATGCGCGTCACATCGTATGCGCCCACGCTGGACACGCCGCTCACCACATCTGCGCCACCGGGACTCCCGGTGCGACCCACCACCGTTGTGCTTGGAACATCCTCGCTTGTTGACTGTTGACAATACATTCCAGGTTAAACTAAGTCCCGCTCAGTAAAATTTAACTTATTTTCAAAATGAATTCACTAATTCACTTTAAAATATTTCTCAACAGCCACAAGAAATGTACCTACAGCTGAAACGGTTTCGTTAGACTGAAGATTTAGCACTGTTAGTCCGCAAGTCGGTCATTTTCAGACCCCAAAAATATGCAAACAACGTCGTAACGAAATGCATTTTCTCACTTTACAGCCGTGTGCATTTCCCGCCGTGTCGTCTAACTTTGAGTGTTATATTCCAGGAGAAAGAGTTTAGTTTCCTAAGTGAGAGGCGAGAAGCGTCGTTCGATAAAGGGGCGGCGCCACTACTGACCCAGTTTTGTGATAAGTGCGCACTTTCCACTGCGCACCGACACTTCCCCTTTGCCTATTTATATTTTCAACAAAATTCAATTTAATACTTAGATATTTCGAGGCGGAATCAGCCTCCAGAGACATTAACATGAAACTCAATTTGGTGACTAATTATATACATATTTACTTACCAGTCTCATTTTGATTGATTTCTGTGATGTCCTTTAAATTAGTATTCTCATAATTACTTTCTGCGTATTGAAATAACTTGTACCTGGAACAAAATTAAAACATTTTAGTTTTTATTTACACGTTTAACTTGAATTTTAATCAATGCGTTCATGGAGCGGGGGACTTTAAATGTGTTTTTACAAGAGCAGATGGAAATGTTTTTGGAAAAACTTTGTCAATTTACTAAAATTTTATCAATAATATAATAAATAAAATAATAAATAATTACTTTTGTCAATAATACTAAAATTATAAAAATAATATACTCATTATTAAAAACAGGAATACAAATGCTTTACGACCATTATATAACTAATTTACTTTTTTTTCTACAATAGCGAAAAACATCCTATAAAGGCAAATTTTGAGATTTTTACAAAAGACCCTGATACTTTATTTATTTATTTAATACTTCAAGCACATAAATGTACAGAGGCGGACTTGATGCCATAGGCATTTTCTACCAGTCAACCTTTGGGTGATGCAGAAAAATAATTATATATTCTCTGATTAAAATAAACAGATAAAATTGAAATGATTGAAACTGCAAGAGTGATGCGTCCAGAAACAGTATTTTATTAATTATATTGAACCTGAAGATGTTATCAACATAAATAATTATGTCAAAGGAGACGACGATTAAAGTGTTTAGGAATTACTATGGCAACGGTAAAGCAGATTTATTTTGCTCTCTTGCCGGTAGATGCATTGAATATTTGCCAAATTGGCACTACTCATGTCGAATACGGAACAGTGAATTGGTCATGAAGTTGAAATTCTTTGTAATTCTAACAATCATTAGGTTTAAAATAAACCTGCAAGTATGTTTCAGCCAAAATTAAATTAAGTATCAGTGGAAATAGATCGAACGAGAAAACAACCTTTTCCTTTCGTTACGGTTTTCCGTTTGGTTAGTTTTGTATCATTAATGACACATGCAGTTTACTGTAAAATAAAAAATAAAAAAACAAAATGTTACGTAATACCGGCACAGGTAAACAACCGTGACTCGTAGCGAAGTGTTTTAAGTATGGACAGGTTCGTAAAATAATACATTCCCATGTTGGTGCAGTGAGGCAACATTGAAGTTCAAGATTTCATTGCATAATTGCGGAAGCGAGGCGGCTTGCGGCCGACGACTCCTCTCGATGAGAACGAAAATTTTGTTTTTCCAAACTGGCCCCATTTGACATTCAAATCGTTGCGCAAGCGCCGGCCCAGCTCCGTATTGTATATATTATGCGCTGCATTTGTAATGGTTTTATGTATGAGTTTTGTAACCAATGTAGTGAATCACTAAGTATTTAATGTACTTATGTACATAAGTTAATATATTATTTAATTTAGTTAGTTAATGCCTAGAATACTATATACAGGTGGCAGAAACATCGACGCGCATCCTGTTACCATGGATTCAGTACATGATCCTGAATCCGCTGAAATTTTTCACCGGTTATTAAAAAAAATAGTTTGTCATCATTGAATATTAACATCTGCATAAAATTACTTACAAAACGATGCATGCAAATATAACGTTTTAATCAAATGCCTAAAAGTATCTAAATATTTCAATATCAACTCTTTTATGAATGATGTTAAAATGAAAGCAAGTAAAGTAATTAAGAATGGGCCGATCACTTTCTCTGATTTGGCCTGAAGTCTGAAAAGAATGAACGATAGCGAACGAATCATATATTGCATATTAATTGCGTAAGGGCTGATGTTTACACAGTAACGTCGGTAATGGTGGGGGTACCGTGTGAAGAAGCGGGGACAGTGGGGAAGGGGGGTCTGCACGTGACCGTGAGTGCAAGTTGCGCAATGCGTCCGCGCAATGTCACACATCGCATGCACCCTCGCCCGGTAACCACTAGGTACTTATTGCTGGTACTTCTCGAGATAACACTGACACTCGTATAGGAACTAGATACGATTCTGTTCTAAGTAAACATTATGTGATAGTTTTTCACTCATAGAATTAAGTAAATCGTTCGGTGAAAGTTATACATAATGATTTTATGTTTTAACTATCTAAAGTCCTATGGTTATTAACATTGAGTATTGATTGATTTTCGAAATAGGAAAACTTATTTTCCAAATTCAATCAAGTTCAGACAAATCAGTTCTCCCATACTATAAAAAAGAAAGATGGAAGTTTTTCACTTTCGTTTGATATGTGTACTTTATGAGAAATTAAAAAATAATCAGCATTTACGTTTCAAAAATCCATTTTGGGCAGTTGCAACATAGTCAATCACGATTTTTGAGAAAATATAATTTTACCTAAGGATGGAAAGCATCCGTCCTGCTCGCGGCGCACAGCGCATAGCTATCGCACGGTAGCGCACGGCCGCGCATCGTCGCGCGCGCACCAGGAAGCAACCTTGGGCACGCGCATGATGCGCTCGCTCTTGAACTTGCCCTTTACGCTAGCACGTTGCAACCACGCTAGGGCTACCAGCGATAACTTTTTAATTTTGTCTATTTATGAAAATGGGTTGACTAGCACTTCTTCAGATTTTTTTAAATGTTAATCTAGAATGCATGATTAAATTAAACCTTATCCTCTAGAATATCGCTTATTAGAATTTCTAATGAAATGCAATATTCGAAATATCTTTGAATATTTGTATAACATTATCATCAAGTTTTAAGCGTTTTTATAACAATATTTTAAAAAAATGTGTTTGGCGTTGGTACGAACTAAGAAGTTTTTTTAGACGTGTAACATTTGTACTTAATTTTTTTTATGTACACATTGACTATTTAGGCATTTGTAGTAAAAAAGAGTATGGAAAATCAAAATGAGATTTTCCGGCGTGATATTTGCGTTAGGATTGAAGAGTAATATTGTGGGGTAGTATTTTGAAGTTAAATACACGAGAGCAAAACATACTTTCAAATAAGGAAGTATAATCTACGTTACTGAAAACGATTGGGGATGATTCGATGCCAATAAGAAATTAAATGTTTTTACCTATAAATCCGGATCTTTAAAAAATTATGTAATATACTGAGAGTGCGGAACCCTACCAGCTAGTGATGCGCGTTGACGCTGAATGTTTATTATTCAGTGATTAATGTGATATGATGTATCGATTGTTTTGATCTATTCGGACTGTACAAGGTCCCTTTATCTATATTCTTATTTCCCGGATTGAGTTTATATCGATAATAAGTGCGCGGGCGAAGTACTTCATAAACGCGGAAGTTATTAACGTCGTTTGTTTGACGTTATTAAATCAAACACTTTTTCTGATAGATAAGATAATGATCAAATTACGTAATGCACACATTGTAAGTATATGGTTTTCGATTTCTATGGGAGAAAACGACTTTATTGTAATTATCCAAGCCAAGAGCGCAAGGTCGTGAATTGAAAAGTGTCACCAATAAGAGTGATGTTGTAAAATATCGATGATGACTGGGACACATATGTTACATAGCCACGCGAGAGTGCAACGGGAACACTAACCTTGCAGGCTAATAATACATCTAATACGTAGATATTTCCACTACGAATAGCCGCCAGTACCTATCGGCTAGATAAAGCATAATATGTTATATAAATGCGGAATTGAATTCACAAAAAGGAAGAAATCTGCCAATTTTATAATTACAACTTTTAACACGGAATCACCCATATTTAATGATTTCCTGAATTAGCTCTTTAGTACATAAGTATTCGTACCAACACTATTAACTGACCTAACAAGCGTTACTAAGTTGAACTCAGATTCTTCAATACTCAGATTCTTAAAATTACTTTTCACAACTTCCGGGTAAACAATAAATTTACACACGGTATGTTACTTCACCAACTGTACTTCACATAACTTAAACGTTTTAAACTGCGTTAAATAGGAGAGTTTATAGAAATGGACTAAAATATAGCAATACTTACAATCATAAATATTCATCGTTCATGACATTCTTGAGATACTGTTCATAACTTCATAGTTTGCGCGTTTAATGTTAGTACTGCCGCGAATAAACAAAGAGTATTATCGTCTTTGGTGCATAAATAGTGTGATGATGGGGTGCCTATGAGGCAGGCGCGAGGTGCAGCGACTTGAGGTACTCGAGCAGGATACGCAGCGCCAGCAGAGGGACGAGAGGCCGCAGCCGGCGCGCCGCTCTCATGTCGGGGGGCTCAGCGGGCGCGCGCGGTCGCCGCGGGCTGCCGTGCGAGCCGGCGGAGCGCAGCGCGCATTATGCAACGCGGAGGCCGCTTGCCGACCTGCCTCACGTCTAGCCGGCGAGCGCCGAGCACTAACCCGACAGCCGCGCCGCTATGCCCACCGACCTAGATGCACTTTTACGACGCCGAGAATGCAATCGACACACATATTCGCGTCTCGTTCCGATAAACGCATCGACGACGAAAGCGGCCTGTGACGGAGAATGCGGACGAATTTGACAGCAAATGCAGTGAGTACGTCACGTTCGCGCCTCCTATTCTCTTATTATAGGAGAGCAGGACGGCACAGCGCATTGCGACCGCGGACTGCATTCAAGTTCATTACTTCCGTAGTGTGGCGACCGCGGCGCGCGCTGTGACCGTGCTCTCGATCCCACGAACACTGACGATCGCAGCGAGCGGAGCCGCGGGAAATTTTTACTGTATGCCACCAACAAATACTGAACTAATACTGCTTTTAAGCAAAAAAATTATAGAAATATATAAACGATAAAACAAAATCTAAGATAAAATAAATTAGTTTAACACCACACAGGGAATAAATGACTGAAATGAGTACTCATTTCAGTCAAGTCAAGACGTTTTCAATAAATATTGAAACACAATACAATCCAACTTATCAATACGTTAATTCACAGCTCATAGAGCGCTAATTAATACAAGTTGAAAACAACGTGGCCGCGGGTGTCGTGAGAACGGCAGCGAAAGCCATGCAGGGCGGGCGGCGGCCCGAGCGCCTCCCCGGAACACGCTTTCACTCTCACGGGTCGTCGACACAGCCTGCACACGCACCCCAACCTCTGATTCTCGATCGCACCCTTATGAAATAACGGTTCAACCACTTTAAATTACTTTTAAAGTTTCAACAGTGTAGATTTTCTTTTAGATTTGAGTTTTTCGTCGCATTATCGAGTGTAAAACCCGTGGTAAGGGTGCATCTCACTCTCCGCCACCACCGCACCCTGCCACCTACCATTATCCAATATTGATTTCACTATTTACGGCCTGTAATCTATTAACAGCTGCAAACTGCTGGGGCCGGTATTAAAGAGCAGGCGGTTGACTGTCGACACTACAGCACCGCCTTTTCAATTAGTTTGAATGAATCGCGGCGTACGTTGTACATTTTTATTCATCTTAGTTTTGCTAATCAGTGTGAGCATCTGAAAATACAAGTACATATATTTTCGTCTATGTTCTTGGTGGAACCTATAAGCTTATGATTTGTTTTTAAAGTACTGTCCTATGAGTCCACTGTTTTAAATAACGCACAACCTCTTAAGGGGTCATTGTACTCATCATTATGAACAACTTTTACTATGGGACCAAACCGAAAATCGCGGAAAAAAATCAGCTGTTCCCTACATTTTGACGAGTTATGCAAACATAAATGTAGGGAACAGCTGATTTTTTTTTCACTATTTCCGGTTTGGTCCCATAGACCCATAGTAAAAGTTGTTCATAATGATAAGTACAATGACCCCTTAAGAGGTTGTGCGTTATTTAAGTTACACCTTATATACATACTTAGATAATTTACTACGTTCTATTAGT
This sequence comes from Eremobia ochroleuca, assembly GCA_949629135.1. Taxonomy (NCBI): domain Eukaryota; kingdom Metazoa; phylum Arthropoda; class Insecta; order Lepidoptera; family Noctuidae; genus Eremobia; species Eremobia ochroleuca. The sequence goes on from OX451388.1 coordinate 12,290,787, forward strand.
ACCTAATAGATGTTCTATTAAAAGTAAGCAAGACATAACACGACACAACCAGGAAGACTCTTCGTAAATGGTATTTTTCTGACTTTGAACGTGATTTAAAACACCCTTTATTACGTGTTTGCAGTGGCACGGCACCCCTCCAGCAGGTGTATATGCGTATGTACTTATATGTATATGCCCTTTACAATCGCGACCTACGATAACGTCTGGCAATTTCCGATCATTCGTGATCTACCCCAAAGCGTTACGTTTTTCAGCCTCGTTGGCTCACTGAATGTCTGTGTCTACACTTTATACTCTGCACGCACTCGTCACAACTTCTATCGATTCAGACAATTCTAGCATGTAATATATACTGAAGAGATATGGGTGTAGCGATATAAAATAGGTTTTATGTTAGTGTAACTTCTTTTGTAGGTTCGTTCATAATACTTGTAACTTAGATATTTATTATACTTTGGGTGTTAGAATTGGTTCTTAGAATAACTTACGAATTTCATCAAGTTATAATACTTGGCAGTGCATACTTAAATTAAATTTTTTAAATTATATAACAAAATATATTTTAAATTACAAAATTAGTAAGTGGATCTTTTAATCAAACCAAGTGTGTAAAAATAGTCAATTTATTTGTAAGTTTGATTATCAAAACTAAAAAACATACACACTTAGCACATTTTCTAAGCCTAATAAAAACCCATGAGACAAATCGTTCATTTAAAAAACGAAATTATCCGATTGTCGGTCAATTAGAGCGTGAAAAGCGAAGCGCATCAAAGAAAATGCAGTTTTCCAGCGGCAGCGGAGGCTTGAGCGGTATCAAAACACTGAATCTTCCGGGGTGAACGGCCGCGGCGCCTCGTCCCACTGCGAGCGCCCGCCAGGCCGCCACCCGCGCGAGCGAGACGCCGCGCACCGCATGCCGCCCGCACCCGCCGCGCGAATAAATCGCACGCTGCGCTCGTGTGCGCCGGGAAATGCGTTTTCTGTAAGAGTATTGGGCACACGGTCGTTGACATCACATCACAAATTTTCTTTGGGCTTGTAATAGAAACTTAAACGGCTTTTTATTACGTAACTCCGTAAAAGGGTTTTTGAGATAAGGAAATACTTCGATTGCATTGCTAATTGGTTTTCTCGTCAATGCATCTTCTGTAGTTAATGAAGTCCATTATTTTGAGAAAGGCTTTTGCTTTGGTGCATTCATGGTCACTCCTAATTATAATAATAACTCTCTTTTAAAACAAATGAACGGCAGCAATTGCTTCTTTTACTTATTGGATTTACCACTTATATAATTCAAACAAGTTTTTATTGTAAGTGCAAAACTCAGTATGTCCATTGATGTTTGTCTAATTGGTAAATTATTCTGTGTTTCTGTACGGGGACAGAGCAGGAGCATAACACGTTTCCTCTAACTATAAGTTATGTGATTAACGACCCCGTACATCCTGAATTGTTGTGTTTGATTATTATGGCTTCAGCTAGGTTTAGCATGATAGATAACAATATTATAAAGTTGATAGGAGCTTATGATTTTTGTTGACTCATTAATACCTAGAGACGCTATACATACTTTAGTTTGTAAGATTTTTTCAGTTCCCTTAATGAACATAGTGTACAGTCTTTCTTAAGTAAGTTTACTACGAAGATTAAAAGTTCTTGCCGGTTCCGTAGTTGCGTTAAAAGTGTTGATGGTAAAGCACTATTGATCCTATTTAGTATAATGCATAGGGCTTGTCTATATCTGTGCAAGTGCTGGTGCCCGCAGTGCAAACTCGATTTCCCCCTTCTTGGGGTAGGCTTCAATACTCATTCATGCGTTTTTCCCGCTCTGGCTGCGAGCTGGCGCATAGCGCGCTCCCGCTCGCCGCGCTTCCGCGTTGGTACCGCTACATACGCGCATGCACTAGACCTAGCCCAATGCAGCGAATTTTGCGTAGGGTCGTTGTCCTCTCGTACATCTCTATCGGCATAGCTAGATGTAAGTAAATGTTCCGATAAGTCTGGCTAAATTTCTAATCCCACGGCACCCGCTGCCACCTCCCTTCTCCTTCGAAGTTTTTACGATTTGTGAATAATTTTCACTTTTAGCACAAACTGTGCAATTCCTTTGTCGGCCCATTTGTGCGCTTGTTCAATACAATAATGAAGGTCCCTGAGATAGGAAAGGTATTTAAGAAACAACAAGCTGCTGAGTTTTATGACCAATTACGTCAGTAATATATAACAGGACGCACTAAAAAATGCCGTTTGCACAAGTTGCATTTCTTGCTTTTAGCAAATTGAATAGTGCATGTTTTTTTTTAAGAAAAGACGATTTAGCAACAACAATGCGTCTGTGCCGTTAAAAAAAAGCAAGTCTAGGAAGGACGAGAAACAGTTTGAAGACAATCATTCGCAATAAATAAAGCTGTGTTTTTTATTTACATATTTATGTTTTGACGAAAGGATATTCCAAGGTTGGTGGGTACATTTTTACCCACAATTATTATTGTCTGCACCGTAGTAGTCTGTAATAGAATTATTTTATGGTTTGAACAAATTATGAATAAGTTTTTGGAATTAAAGGTAACATAGATTTTATGGGAAAAAGTTTTTCAGTGTTGCGCTTGAGTGAATTTGTAACAGTGCGCAGAATAATAGTGAGGTGCCTAGATCAATCGTTGCACAGAGGTGTTGAAGTACTAGACTAGAATGTGGCTAGGGTCAAAAGCCGCGCAGTATGTCAGCGTTTAGTATTCCGTGAGCCCGAGCTCGGGCCGGCTAACGGGACTGCTCGACCGTCTACTCAGGCCTTTACTTTCATCGATCGAACAAACCGCATCGACGGTTTACTTTCCTTTGTTAGTTTTGGGTTCCGCAGACTACCAAATCTACATGCTTTATTTTATGTCATGTAAATCGTTATGTAAATTACATTAACCACAAATTCGTAATAATTTGGAAAGCATGTATGCCAAAAAAATCAAATAGCCTCTTAAAACGGGATTTTTTAATAACGTGTCCCTTGTTATAAAGAAATTATCTATGGTAACTACCTAGGAAAAAAAAACGAAAGGGCCGTCAAGTGTATGGTTAAATCGCAGGTAGGCCCCGCATCCGGAAAAAAATAAAGACGGGACCGCAGAGCCTTTGTAAAGAGAAGTACCGTTAGATCTGTTTGAGACGACGATCAACAGAATATGAAATATGATCATCTATTTATTGTTGCTTCGTGTTTTGGTTCACCTGCAGAATTATTTCCTAAAATGTTAGACATATATCAGTGATTCATATATTTTGAATCAACACGCATGGGAATATACCGCTAAGCAAAAACGATGTGCTTATCAACAGGACTCGCATTAAAGAACTGCATATGCAGTTGTGTTATCCTAGTTTCCTAGAACGTAGAGGTAAAATTTATAACTGGCTGGTAAAGTGTGAGGAAAGCTTGTGTTGCCCATAAATACGTAGGTAACTGATATGGGAAAGAAAATATAAACCCTGCCATGTAGATGTTTATCTTTACACATAAATGGAAAGAGCTAAGTAAAGGAATAATTTATTGTCATGGAAGCAGGCTGTGGACATGCAATCTGTTACTCTTGCATTCTTTACAATACCTTGTTGATAACAATTCCTCTATCCTCCTGAGTCCCTGAGGGCATAATAATGGTAAATTATCGTATGTCATAAAGTCCTGATATGCATATGTGAGTCTGATATACCTACATTTGTAATAACCGGCCGTACTTCCTAACACACATATTAGTTTTTCGTTTAAAAATCGGCGCTGCTACACCTGATTTAGTCAACCAATGAGAATTCAAATGTTGTATAATCTCAGGACTTAGGGCCATCTCCCATTTTATCCGTTATTAACGACAACCGGCATTTCCGACATCTTGAGGTATAAATGTGGCGGACTCAGGAGGTGGTTATTACCATGTACCAGCCCGTCTCCACACACATGCATACATACTTCGATAGACATAGAGAGATGTACATATGCAGTGGCAACCCGTCACAGTATGAGATTTAACACATATATTCATGCAGCACCTACTGCGTCTTACTACCGTTAGGTCGAGTCAATAAAAAATAAAAATAGGAGGGTGAAATCAGAGCCCAGCGGGACGCCTGCAGGCTTAATTCCGACGAGGTGTAAAGAAAAACATTCTCTTAATGAAAATATTAACTGAGTTTTTCAGTTTACATTCCTGATAATTGCTTTTTGTAGAGTTTTTTTCATTTCGATGACAGTATTTTAAGCGGTGTTGTAACAGTTTATACTACGTTATAACGAATGAAATTGCTTGTTGGTTCGGAAAAGTCTTGCCTTTGGAACACACCTCCAGGGAAATCTATCGAAGTGTAAATCGATCCATTTTATACGTTTCTGAAAAGCCTTTTGGTGTAGGATGAAGTCAGTCCGATTTGTGATTTTGTGAATAATCGAAATTATTGTAATCTCGCAAGGGGGGTCCAGTCTCAACGCACGGGGGTCCAGAATCATGTACTGAATCTATAGTAACTGTTGAGCGTCGATGTCCGTGCCACCCTGTATAAGTAACTTGGCTATTTTCTGATTAGTGATATGAATAGATTGTGAATAAGGCTCACTTGTTTTCAATGTAAGAATGTGAAACAGAATTTTTCCTAGCAAGGCATATTCTGAAAACCGCTTGAAAACCCTATTGATACTAGAATATCGAGTTCCCGTAGCAATGCCGAATAATAGATGAACAATGTGTAAATGTATACGTATAGTCTACTATGTAAGTCTATTTGCTACGAATTATGGTGCGGTAACCGTTGCTTGGTTGCCACCGGAAGGCTGCTGGCATACATATTATACCTAGCTACTCATATGCATGTGGGACACACAGTCATCGATATTTTTATAAACACGTGCTGTTGCACTTCCTGCAACTTTACTTTCATAACTTATACGGAATAATAAATAGTTTATTACGTTAAGCGGCTGGGAACACTTGCATTGCATTGCAGCAGAGCTTTAATAAATGCAAGGCTCACCTGATTTGCATGTACATTTGTAAGTCGATATCTCTTTTTCTCGGTAGTTAAAGCTGTTCGTTTCTATTGGCTTACTTTGATGCTAGGAACAAGTGAATCATCTAGTATTTAGGCCTTTAAACAGCGCATTTTATCCAAATGAAGACTGCTTAGTAAGCAATATTGTTTGAGTAAAGTACTTATTATTGATGGAAGGTTTATTCTACAACAATGTAAATCTGAGTCACTACCAACAACATTGTCATAGTAAGAATTAGACATTAAATGAAAAAGTTACCATAAGGAAGAACTAAAAAAAGGCATTATGTGTGCACGTAATCGGGTTCCACTATGTTTAATAAAAACAAACAAATCGCTATTGAAAGTTAAGGTCACATGTTGAAGGGACGAGTCAGTCGAGCGAGAAAAAGGTTATTACTTATTACATAATGGGTGCGTGTGCGCCCGGGGCATGATACGGAGGTACCGTTGTTCGAACAGGTTCCACGCATTGCAGCGCCCTCCCCCCTCCCCCGCCCCGACCTCCCGGCGCCCGCGCACTCCCTGCAGGCCACGCGCGTGTGCTGCACTCAACATTTACTTTCTACCCATCAAGGACCTTCCTGCTCACCCATGTCAACACTAAATCGAAATGATGGCGGTGACCTCGCGGCTTCGAGTTTTCTGTCCATCCTGATTAGGGTTACTAATATGCAATGCATTCGTAGAATACAATATCACACTTTTTGTTATTGAATCACGTCATAGGCTTCTTTCAGCTGTCTATGTAATCATAATAGGGTTGTACTGAAATCAGTGTCACCTACTTTCATTACAAGTTGCTCTTTCCAAATGATAATGAAAAAGATATCATAAATAAATGAAGATCAAGAACATCACACTTATGCAATCCCTAAAATCCAGAAAATGCGTTCTATTTTTCAGGTAATTCAGCAGCGCCATTGGTTTAAAAAAAATAATGTTTCATTTTTCCAAACCTTCATTGTTTATGTAATTAGGTTCAACTCCTTTAACTTATATGAAGGAGAACATTAACATATACTTCCGTCACGAATTTTCAGTCTAAATCTTAACTGTATATATATATTGAGATTATTGTCAAATCAAAATTAACTTTATGTTCAGCAGCGTAAACATAAAAATCGCATGAGCGAAAGCGTAAGAAGTGGGGCTGAGTCGCAAGCGCGGTTCAATGACCGAGTTTTCACGGGTTTGACAGCCTTCTGTTATATCATCGGTCGTTGTCATTGTCATTGCCGAAACCGCGGCGGGTGGCGCGCATGCTAATATGTAACTTTTGCGCTTGCGATTGGGATCACTTTTGCTTGTCGTTGTGCTTGTTTAAATTATTATTTTTTCGCTTCCATCTACACAAGTGTGCGTGTTTCATGTAATACGCTAATACTTATTTATACATGGCTGCGATAATTTGTTCTTCCATTCAGTACATATGCTTAAAATAAAATAAGTTCGATGCATTCTTGTTTCGAAGGTCAATTGCGATGAACATGATATAATAATATGACGAACATGATATAATGATAAGTTTAAGAATGCGATTCAGTGCTTTCGTAATAATTAATAGTATTTAGATTATTTTGATGTAATAAAGTTTATGAAGTGCATATTTGGTACTTGTACCCATGGGGTTACTAATTTGAACATGATAAAGTTTGAAGATTCGTTTTAGGAAAAAGTAAAAAAAATATTTTTACGGTTCATATAAATGGCGTACCTATTAAGATAGGATTTTATAATGTGTTTTTCCGTCGAAAAGACTTGGACTGTTAGAAAAAATCATAAATCAGATAATAATCTGAACACAGAAATGGCTTCAGAATTGCTGTCAATAAACAAATAAATCGATCGGCTGCATTACATAAATCGCTGCAAGGATTACGTAATTTTGGCGTAGGAGGTAGACCACGTCACGTGTGCCCAATGTTCGCCTTGAAGTTGAACCTGACAAGTTCAAGGCTTTGTTTTTGCGCAGCCAACAACAATAAGCGCGCATGTGTGCGTGATGGCCGCGCATGTTATGATTTCTGTAATTGCCGCCCAAAAAACATGGACTCTTCTTGAAAATTACTTCGGCCATCGTGGATTTATTCATCATTGTGTAATGATTGCAAGATCTTAGGGATAATTTGAAAAATCTTTTGAGGAAAAAGAGGTTTTAATTTAGTTTGGTGTTAGTACATTTTTATTTCGCGCCATAACCAATTAATTAGCATACCACATTACGGTTACTTATAATTTGGAAAATTAATCTATAAAGGTTAACTTTAATATGTTAGTATAAGAGTAAGTAAGTAGTTTGAATTGTAAAATGTGCAATATCAAAAATTGTAGAATCAAACAAAATGGTATTATTTTCTAAATTGGTTCAATTTGGTTCTAGTTGCAATTTTATATCGTTATCGTAATTTAAATAAGTTCTATTTCAGTGTATCAGTGAGTATATTAGTATATAAGGTTACTGTAATTAACTACTAATTACGTTAACAAAGCCTTGAAAAAGTTAATTTATTATTTGATGTAGTAACTAAGACGCGCGTTGATGTCTTTTGATGGCGCGAAGAAATTCATAAGTAACATGATTAGTAATGATTACAAAACTTAATTCTATGTTAATTCTTAACTTATAATTAAATGTTTGTGTACTAACCATTAGGCTTACAGTCCTGATGTGATGAAGAATTAGACGAAAATCCAAATTGTAAAATCCTAATGGGAAATGTTTGTTTATGTTTGCACTAACACTTAAAAATAAATCCACACCTCACATAAAACTGTCACTTAAAAATAAAGAAATTTATAAAAATAAGTCTTATCTTGAGATCTAAGTTGCTTTCAGTCTAGTTATAAATGCAAAACGTCACTGAGTATCGTAATATTAGAAGGTCATGTTGGAGCGTACTGCGACGCGGCGTGGCGCACCGACACCTCCGGATAACTGATAAAATATAGCTCGGTTCATGGTCGGAGACGTCCTTCCTGCGCGACTACCCGTGTACAGCGTCCGCCCGCCTCGGTACCTGCGCCCGCGCAACGCTGCTCTTCCGCACTCGCCGCGCGGGCGGGTGAATGAACTGCTGCGCAAGAGCGAGACGGAACACCATGCCTCACCTCCTCCCGCACCCTCCATCACCCCCGCACACTCCAATGCCATGGTCGAAGCTGACAGTGAATCTTACTCCTGTATCGACAAGATAATCTAGTCCAAGTGTCAAAATATTTTTTTGCCTAATTCACACTTCGATTTCGCTGAAACTGAAATCAGTTTAGAACGCTTAAAAACATGGCCACCACAAGGTGCTAATTGAATTCTGTTCTCATATGACTGCAAGAATTCAAGAAGTCAGTTCTGCAGCTTGACTATAAACTGTATTCGTTAGACTTTCGTATATACAAAAAACTATAACTAATATTAATATGCAGTTACCACAAACAAAACTACAGGTAAATTAGGCAATGTAGATTTTGTGATCTCATGATTAGAAAAATTACTTATAACATGCACAAAAAAGAGTTACTAAAAGGAAAAAAACGACAAGATGTGGAGGTATGTATAGTAAGATCAGAAGTTATGATGTAAAAGGGGGTTTGGATTTTCCTAACAGACATTCAAAATCACTGCACACGATGACACTATAAAAATGTCCTGTAAGGCTAAAGTTGACATCCTCACATATACGAGTATTCATAACGTTTAGTTTTTCAGTGTGTCACACACAAAATATATATATATATATATATATTAAAACACTCAATGGGTATTTAGTGTCATAATATTTATGAAAACATTCAAGCGACAGAAAACTGGTATACTATCTAGATTATGAAGTAAAACACATTCGATACAAGCGTGTTAAACAAGCTGATCTAGTGTCAACGACAGGACACACACGATACCTCTGAGGGTGTGCGGTGTGACAGTCATCTTACGCCCATGAGTACTGCCGTGACAAGACCTGTGTCTCGTCACTTTCAAAACATTCATGTAAGCTTCGAGAAAAATTTACATTGTTTCATCAGTTACTTGAATGCGTTCTTCGGATTATTTATGACGCCATGTTTCCATATCTGAAACTAATTAAAATTATGATCGGAGGGCATCTGTTTTATAACTGGTGAATCTCTTCTTTGCATCTTCATCATACTATCTCTAACACTATTCAGTATTTTTGCTGCAAAATTCTCTGAAGATGGTATAGAGTGGTGTCTTCTGAAGATAACGATTTATAATCTATCAGAAACTACATGGAATCTTAAAATTTTTCCTTTTGATTCACATCAGGCATGTGTGAGATTATACTAGACGTAGCCGCGACCACCTGTTGGCTGATGACATCATAATGTCGAAATTCAGCTCCACGCCAAATATGGTTCCATTCCTGTATTTTATTAGTGTAAAAAACATAAAGAGCATTTGGTAGAATGAAATGTAAAACATAATTACAAACTGAGAATCTATCTTATTATTGCTAATGATTCACTTGACCCTGAATTAAAATTAATAAGCCATAATAAGCTCGGCCCCATATCGTAGGATTTTATATCATTGGCAAAATGTGGTTAGTCGGGTACATATACGTGTATGATACTTATTGTTTGTATTTCTACGAAACTTATAATATTAGGTCTTTACCTATGAAATTGCCGTTCTGCAGTACTGGCCATTTCAAATCAAAATAATTTTTGTTTGGCTAAGAATTCTAATTTCAAATTAATTTTATTTTAAAAACATGAAACTTTCTTTCGAAAAATAGTCATTTGTTTATTGATTAGTGTTACATTTTCATCGCATTTCAATCTTTTTCGTCATCATGGATACGTTAAACATTCGAGTAATTATGGAATATGAGTACCGTCGTGGCAGTAACGCAGCACAAGCGGCACTCAACATCAACGAAGTTTACGGAGCTAACACTACAAACCAACGCACCACCTGTTATTGGTTTGCTCGCTTCCGTTCTGGAAATATCGACCTGAAAAATGAACCTCGCGGTCGTCCGAAGACTTTGGTCGACAGTGACGAATTAAAGGCGATTGTGGAAACTGATGATACACAATCTACGGCTGAATTAGCAGCAGCTTTCGACGTTAGCGTCAAAACAATATTGGTCCATTTGCGTCAAATTCGCAAGGTAAAAAACTTGACAAATGGGTGCCCCGCGAACTCAATGATCGCCGGCGCGAAGTACGCGTCGAGACGTGCCTTGCACTGCTCAACAGACACACACATGAAGGAATTTTGAACCGCATTGTTACCTACGACGAAAAATGGATTCTGTTTGATAACCGCAAGCTCTCAGCAAGTTGGTTGGATCCTGGTTCAGCACTTAAACAAGGCCCTAAACGAAAACTCACCCCTAGAAAAGCGATGGTCACTGTTTGGTGGTCTAGCGCCGGTGTGATTCATCACAGCTTCTTACCAAACGGGGTGAGCATTACTGCAGATGTGTACTGTGAAGAACTGAACACAATGATGGAGAAGCTGGCACATCTAACCAGCATTGGTCGATCGCTCGTCTCCGCTGCTCCTGCATGACAAAGCGCGACCTCATACTGCACAGCAGACGGTCTCCAAGTTGCAAGAACTGGGGTTGGAAGCTCTCCGTCATCCGTCCTACTCACCAGACCTTGCGCCTACAGACTACTACTTTTTCCAGAATTTGGATAACTTCTTGGCGGGAAAAAAATTCAATACCCGAGAGGCAGTACAAAATGCCTTTGAAGAATTTGTTGCCTCCCGTCCAGCTGATTTCTTTAAGAAGGGCATCAATAAACTGCCACTGCGTTGGCAAAGATGCATTGATTGCATGGGTGATTACTTCGATTAATACAAATAAAAAATACATGAAAAAAATTCGTTTAAATTTTTTCATACAAAACGCCAATTTCATAGGTAAAGACCTATTATATAGTTTTAAAAGCTTTGCTTGCTAAGCTTAAAGTTTAAAATTCATCGCACAAAATATGTAGTTGGGCACATAATTCTTAAACGTTGAGTGTGTCTCACGGAGCTAAGTTAGTTAATTCCCAAAATTGACAAAGAAATAAACCTAGAAATGGTAATGAACAAAGAACAGACTGCTTGTCTTTTTTTTTCCTTTTGTGTTTTGCGTCACCTTTTCCACAGTATCCAGATATGTCTAGCTAATTTTCTCTAAGTTTAATGTTTGGCCAAATCAGCAGCCATCCACGTCACATCCGCATACAAGTTCAGAATGTGATCTTTTGAATTTTTTGATAAGGAAAATTTTCGTTGCTTTTCCCGATTTTTTCCCATTAAAATAATCGTCATGATGGTGAGCAACGATGTTACATAATGCGAGTAAAATTATAAGGATTTTCACGGCTACCCGTTCGAGGTTGGTGAAGGTAGTCGAGCGGTAAAGAGCAACGATCTCTACACGGATTTTCTAGTTCTCAACAATTTCATACTTCTTTTTGTAAGAGCACGTCTTTCGTAGATTATATTTTTAGGTTCTATGACTTTATTTAGTAATCATTGTGCATCACTTCGAAAGAGCGAATTCGCGATGATTTACTTTTGAAACAAATGAATACGAGTTTTGTTCATAGGTACATACAGTTCATAGGTACTATAGTGCACTCTGTCACATTACAAATAATTGTTTTTTTTGTCAACAGCATATAGTTAATTGTGAATATTCTTAACTTTTGGGTCATTAATTCACTTGAATGTGAAATGAAAACCCACAGAAAACTGTATCTGCTGCTGAAAAAGAAGGACTTAGTCACGGCGGAGAATTGTGGTACTTATTTTTAAAGGAGAGTGCCGTCAAATATAGGGCGCCCTGTACCAAACGAAAAGTCCGCTGTCACAACCAAACTTAGTGTATTTGGAGGAAAATTTAATGTCCATCCTATATTGCTAACTATTTTTACATGGATTCCCGCAATTCGTATTTATTTGCCATTTACCTACTTAATATTTTGAGGTTACGTTCGAGAAAATGACGAATGAACGATGACGATGAATGATGGAGACATCGTTAAGGATTATCACACAAAGACTACGTACGTTATGGAAAAACGCCTGAAGGTTTTCGTTAAAATAAGTATTTTAATTATATTTCAATAGTTCAGATAAAACCGATATTGAAAGTAACGTCATCCGTTATGGCGCAACAAAACGAATGCAATACGTCACAATAAAAACGATTTCTTTATTTTTTTTTGAATTGGTCTTCTTTTTTTTAAATGCTTAATATGTATTCCAAAATAATAATTTAAGTTAATACGACGCAACGCGTGAACTAAAGATTTTTTGACACACATAAAAATATACCTAATATAATACGAGTAGTAAACAGTAAACCGGTGTCGGTAGATATTTACAAATTATTTTCTTCATTTAAATGTTTGTTGATTTTAATAAAAATAGTAATTTTATTTTTGATGGCCAAAATCTGGGAATCTATTTCACAATAAAAACGTAAATCGAATTTAAAAATAGGAGTAGTTTTATGAGCTTTATTTGGCTGTGAAACGCCTCCTCGCAAGTTGGTATGATCCCACGGTATTCTCCTTTTCTTCAGGGCCATTAGTAAATAGATTATATTCTACACTAATATTTTAAGAAGAAAGAATTGATTGAATCAGAATAACGAGCAGAATTAATTGAACCACTTTTTAATATAGGTAGCATTTTTCAAAAAATCTTCATTAAAAACGTTGCCGTGTCTATTTATTAATAGGTCAAGCAACACAATGTCAGCGTGGCGCGGCGGTGGCCCGGTGACGACTCCTCCATCGATAAAGCGTCGTCGCAGACGCAAGAAACGATCAGAATGGCCAGTAAAACTAAAACAGCACATAAAACCTTTACAATTTTTTGATGACTTATTTTCTCTCTGAAATAGGCCAATTGTATTAAAAATCAGTTGGGGTGTCTGAGGTTTTGCGCATTTAACGTTACATGTTGTATAAATAAACCAATTACATTAACCACATTATTTAAGCAATATATATTTAAACGGCGGGAATTCCGAATTCTACGCAAACGAAGTTGCGGGTGGATGCTAGTGTTATATAGAGCAGTTGTGGCCTAGTGCTATTGGCCCTGACTTACGACTTCTAGGTCGTGAGTTCGAACCCAGACAGGCACATAACTTTGTGTATTTAATATCATCACCACTACTCTCAGAACGGCGAAGGAAAACATCGTGAGGAAACCGGCATGTCCTAGAACCAAAAATTTGAAGACATGTGACTTCAATCAACCAGCACTGGGCCCGCGTGGTGGATTATGGCCCGCTCCCTCTCGTAGAGAAGAGGCCTGTGTGCCTGGGAACATTATAGCCTGATTGTGCTATGCATTATAATTATTGTTAACCTATACGATCAGCTAGATTTTTAACTTTTTTATTCATATAGTTAAATGTTTTAGCAAACACACGGGAGCCAGTCATCTGAAATATTATTTGAAGCTGATTTTGCAGTATGATTTTATCATGGTTTTCAGTGAAGGCATGTCGCAAGGGTCCCCCATGACTGATCTCATGGCCAAGTTATCCCTTAAGTTCAATTACTAGCCTACTAAAGCTATTTCATGTAGCTTGAAGGATAAAACACTTACCTACAAGTGGTGAGTTGGTAAGAGCCAGGTCGTTTATTTTCTTTTGCTGAGCGAGGCTGTTAGCAGCACCAACCGCCTGGCAGGTCTCCAAGCCACGTGTAGCAGTTACTGCTAGGATAAAGATTAAAATAGTATACGTAGCCTGGTTACTGGTACATGGCCAATCTTCTGCGACCACAACATAATTTTACAAAATAGTGAGAGAATTTTCTAGGCTTTTCTTGTAAAACGCGATAATCTTCTGAACTTTTATGTGAACAGGAATATGCTTTCGTTATATAATGATTATGGGATGATGGGACGATAAATGATGGAATTCGTAACAGGAATGATGGAAATGGTATAAAATATTCGAGATTTATCCACCGATTGTTGATAAGTAAATTAGAGTCTTAGGTCCCTCGCTTATTTATATAGTCACATTTATTTTGTTTTCATAAACTGAACAGTACGTTTTATGCTCAAAAATATTGAAGTTATAAAACTAGAAACCATTGTCGGTCCTAGTTTGTAACAGGAAAATTGTCAAGACAAGTTTACCAAGCAGTCTATATTGTAGCGTGATATGTGTATTCCTCTTTTTTATTTCCGAAGTCAAAATTAAATACAGTATCACATATATGCATCAACAATAAAATGTTGCATATGCCTTCCGCCGCACAGCTATCAGGCGCAATCAAAGAAACGATAAAGAAGTAAATGTTTGAATTTATAAATTGGGATTTTACAGTTACGTAAGGCCCATTACAAAAATTTGGAACATCTGAACAATAAAAAATCTACATTATATATGCTCAATCGCAGCGTTAATCGCAGGCTTCGATCAAAAGATTTGCTCTACCTGCCGAACCCTTAAGTTTTTTTTAAAGGGTGGCCGTTATAATGGCGGAGTCAAAAAAATCTAACGGTCCCTTTCCACCCAAACACACATTGCAGTGACAAAAACACAATGACATAGAAACTTTTATGTTTCCTGCGACAAAAATACTTGCAATTTGAGAAATGTAAAAAATGTGTTTCGTGTTCATCTTGTTTTAAAAATTATGGAACGGTTTATTTGTTTGTTTGGAGATTTTTTTAAAGTAATTTATTGGTGTCCTTCGTTTTTCATTTGCAAAAAATCTTGGGGAAGGTTAGTAATTATTGTCATACTTGTTAACTACTTACTAATAAAACCCTTTTTCAGTTTCATTTAAATAGCTGAAAGTAACCATAAAGCCTGCGGCTGATGTTCGGTTCCGTGTTGACGGCTTTTCCCGAGTTAAATTAAACTAAGCTCTCCTTAGAAAAAGGATTAAACGTGGAATTAAAACTAGCGATGTTGGAACTCGCATATTCATTTGTTTTTGTGAAAAAAAGTTAAGAAAGAGTTTTATTACGCAGTAGCCGATCGTAAAAGAAAGGGATGCGCTCTCGATTCGTGTCATTGTTTAGCGACTGACCACCCTGAGGGCGGAGAATGTAGTTGTAAATTGTCAGATGACTTTCTCATTGATTTATTATACTAGGACAGTAGCCGTTTAGCACAAAAGTCCTTCCCTTTCTAGTGGGACTAATTGTTACAGTTTTTGTGTTCAAATCTGTAAAGAGAAGTCATTCACACAATAGCTTTTTGTATAAAACTCGAATAAAATTAGCATTTCTATTCTTTGTTTGGACAAAAACTTGATAAACATCTAGGATCGTAATTAAAATTCCGAATCGCATTTAACTTTAACGAACACTGAACTATACGATTCCTTGTGTGTTATGTAAAAACCTGACCAAAGTACCTAACATAGTGTATAATAGACGGTATTAGGAAAAAAAGAAGTGAACGCCCAAACTGGCCAGTTGGAGGCTCCCCTCCACCGGCCGGCAGGACGCGATCAGCGATTTGGGAGCAATGTCCTCGACCTTGAAAATAGATGAACTTATGTAACCGCTGCTGCCCGAGGGCACGGAGCCTCCTCCACCAAATATTCCTTGAGTTTTTGCACGTCCCGCCAGATTACGTCAACTTATGCATAAAAACTTTACCATCCTAATATTAAGATGCCTTACTTCCAGACTTGTAGCACGCTACGTTGTTGGTATATCTTGCCTTTGGCGATTAACTTACCGGTGCGTTTCGTTTTTCATAAACTCCACCTTTGGGTTTTGTTTTGCGTATTTACTGGACAATCCATAGTGTCATTTTAATATGAAAGAGCCAAATTTTAGAGCCTTTTTTATTAACCAGATGTATTAAAAATTTAAGCGAGTTCATGTTTAATGATTATGTTGGAGCTAAGAGCCACGTGGTTTAGCCGCGTGAGCCTCTAGGCTAATGGGAGGCTGTACAATTCAATGATCGTTTACAATGTACTAACGTAAAATATGTTCATATTTTTCATACATAATACCTAATGTTGGATAAACAAACAGCATATTAAAAGGAATCTTAGCGCAGTTACCAAGAGACCAAGTGCAAGTTTCGTAAATATTTCTTTGTGTTGTTCATATTCGAGAATTTATAGTTTCAGCTTCTTAGTCGACGGCTTGAGGGGACTCGCAACAGGCTCTAATTTAAAGACAACAAAATAATGAATGCCATAGTTTGAATGGTAATCAATGTATTTGGTACTGAAACACGAAGATTTGAGAATTTTTCACTAATAATGAATGGAAGTTTTGCATAGAACTTTCTTCTTGAATGTATTTTATTTGGTTGGTGTGGCGATGAAGTCATCATCCGCCATTTCATATTTGAATTGTCGGTTATCTGAAAGTGTTAAATATAAAGGTATCTATGAAGAATGTAATCTAATATGCGTGAAGACAGTAGCAGACATAAAACAATATTCCGCCCATCATTAATATGTAATTTTTTCGTAGAATATTCGCTAATTAATCAAACTTTTTGTTAATTGAATACTCAAAGCAAAAAAAAAAAATATAACAAAAAACTGATTCTCCGAGCCATAAAGTTAGATATATGTAATTTATTTATAACCTATGTTTATGTTATCAATCAGGTTTCTTAAATGAGAATTCATTTTATGTTATCAAATTAGGTTTCTAAAATGAGAATTCAATTTATTTAGGTATGCTTTATGTTCTCATGAGGGTTTGTGGCTAAGTAATAACAGCCGCACGGTTCGATCAATCAGGTAAAGCTACGCTTGCCACGGTTGGTCCGTGGTCGGGTGACCATCTTCACATACTAAGACCCCTCCGTGCCTCGGAAAGCACGTTAAGCCGTTAGTCCCGGCTGTCATTCGTGGATCTTTGACAGTCGTTACGGGTCGTCGGTAGCCCGAAAGTCTGACAACCAGTCTTACCAAGGGGTATCGTATTACCCAGTAACTGAGTTGTGGAAATCAGATAGGCCGTCACTCCACGTAAAATACTAGTATTCAGCTGCATCCGGTTAGATTGGAAGCCGACCCCAATATAGTTGGGAAAAGGCGGGGCAGATGATGATGCTTTATGTTCTAATAAGTACATGGATCTACCACATCTCTATAACAAATAGGAAGATATTCGATAAAAAACATTTTCAAAATGATAATTGGGTTCTGCATCATTTAGTTAAGTATCGGCATTTTGTCCGCAGTTACAAAAGTCGTTCTTTGAAATTGTGTAAACAAGGATAAATGCTTATTTATTTTTGGTTTTTGTTTAAGAACCACTGCTTGCTGTTATTGTTTTTCTGATGATTTTATTATTCTTCGACTGTGTACTGGTATGTTTTAAGTTTCTCAAGATAAAGTGATTTTAAACTTTTGCGAATGTGAGATAGTTTTTTTTTTTAACTCAAAATAACATCTTTATGACGTCAATAACGTCTTCTTTGATTCAGAATTCAATATTTAACATTAAGGATGCATTTGAAACACTAATTTAACGTATGCAAAGAACAATGCAAGCTATGCTGTTCTTTTTTCTTGAAATATTACTTAAGTATATGATCACAAAAAAAAATGTTTATTTATTATTTATCTACGTATTTTCCAAGTTGAAAATAAATTGAAAAAGAAATGAAGTCACAATGAAAAAACATGTTATACACATTAACAGCACTGGAACTTGTGGCTAGCGAAGCGGTTTCAGCAGTTTTAAGTTTTTGAGCAGTAACTTAGAATAGCTTTTATTACGTGTTTCATTACATTGTGGCAGCGCGCACATATAAAAAACGTTTTAGGTAACACATAGGTAGTTACTTTGGTTTGATATGTTTTAAGTATGCACATAATACTTTTCTACAAATTTTTGGTTACTTTTGAATACTGATATTATGATATTTAATACGTAATTGAAAAGAAAATTTGTGAAAACACGTTCAACGACTTCTGATATGATGAAGGCTGTATAAACAGATATATTACTACATAATATACATGCTCATGGCTTGTACCTAAAGTAGCGTCAAGTTGCTAGTCAGGGTGATGTCATAACCAAAAGCAAGAATGCACAAAAAAGCCATTGTGTAAAGAGTCGTGAGACTAGCTAGCTCAAGTCCACGAGCGTTGAACTCTTTTGAGTGCCGAACAGAGTCAATGCCTGCTATTAGCCAATTTATATGACGAACTAACGACGTTTGAATTGCTTTTACAAACTCCTTATAACATCCTGCAGTGAGTGTGAGCGAATATTTTTGACAACCCACTCGTACTGACATGAAACAAACTTCTTCAAAGGGATCACAAAGCGTTCGAGTTATTTTCCACACAATTGTAGTCAATCTGTTATGTATTGTTTCAAGATAACGTGCATGTAACCCGCATAACTAGAGGTTTTTGACACTGGTGACAAAGACCGTGAAAAATAATGGTATGTTTAAACACAAATTACATTTTTTTTATGTACTGTGGAAATTAGTATTGATTTTTCTGTGTGCACAATTGTTATATACACTTATGGACGTACTGACGCCATTGTCTAATGAAAAGCAACCAATTTGTTTGAACTCTTTGTTTGGCTGCACAGTAACAGTAATATTTTGCTGAATATTAATAAATTCATTTATGAATTAAATGCGTCATTCCATTAATACGTTTATATTCAGTAGTCTTTCATATTACCTATATAGACTGCTATCACATAATAAATATCAAAAATCGATGTTTTTCCAGCCAAGGTGAAGTTTTGTTGTACAAGGTCTTAAATTATATATCCAAGACGTGGCTTATTTTTTAACCGACTTCCAAAAAGGATGTGGATATATGTTCGACGTTATGTATGTTTTTTTTTATGTATGTTCACCGATTTCTCCGTCAATTGTGTCCAAATATGTTTTTGTTTGAAAGGGTATGCTCTCGAGGTGGTCCTATTGTCACCAAGTCGGAATCTGATGAGAGAATCCCATGAAAATCGAGGGAAACCCTCAAAAGAGAATGCCGTGGGATCGCACGAAAAATAAAAGTAGTTTTATTTACTTTTGTACGTATTTTCTCTTAAGTCACTGGCATTGCACTTCATTTCCGAATGTTGCTACTACGTAAAAATATAGGTACCGAAAAAAAAAATTAATAAAATAAATTATCTTCTTCATTTAAATGTTTGTTGGCAGGTCCAACAAACATTTAAATGAAGAAGATAATTTGTAAATATCTACCGACACTGATTTACTGTTTGCTATAATATGAGGTATATTTTTATGTTTGTCAAAAAATCTTCAGGTTACGCGTTCCGTCGTATTCAATTAAATTATTATTTTGGAATACATTTTAAGCATTTAAAGAAAAGAGGACCGATTAAAAAAAGGACTTGTTTTTATTGTGACGTATCGCATTTGTTCTGTTGCGGCATCACGGATACTTTCAATATTGGATTCATCTGAACTATTTAAATATAATTAATAAAATCCTTATTTTAACGAAAACGTTTTTCCACAACGTACGAGTAGTCTTTGTGTGATAATCCTTAGCGATGCCTCCATCATTCATCGTCATAATTCACTCGTCATTTTCTCAAATGTGACCTCATAATATTAAGTAGGTAAATGGCAAATAAATACGAATTACGAGAATGCATATAAAAATAGTTAACAATATAGGAAGGGCATTCAATTATCTCCCAAATACACTAGGTTTGGTTGTGACAGCGGAGTTTTCGTTCAGAGCTAGACTGGCGTGTGAGGTGTCAAAACATGCGCCTTCGCGCGGGCTAGTCAACGATCGAGTTTTTAGAGGTAGATACAGAACAATATTTTGAAATTAAACTGAAAAAACGTGAATTTATTTATAAAAAATTGGTAAATAAATTATTTTGGGTGTTCTAACCGGCAAGCCCGGTCGCGAAACACGGTCCAAAATGAAGGTGTAGCAGGTAAGTAATTAATAAAATTAAAAGAAAGCAATTTAAAGTGAAGGATTTCGAGTAAATCGAGATTATGTTGTTTTTTTGTACTGAAAATTACGAAAAATCAATAAAAATACGATTTATTAATTTTTTAAGGAAACAAATAGGTTGGGATAGGTGGGAAGGTAGGACAGAGCCTAATTGAAGTTATATTTGACGGTTATACCCCGGCGCCCTATATTTGACGGTTTTCTCCTTTTTCAGGCACACCTGTAGCAATTTGGGTATTTTTTATAGTAACTCGTGCATTTGCTCTCGGAAAGCACCATTTGGTGAAGTGGAACTGATGATGAAGACCACAGATGGCCATCGGAACTACGCAATTTATGCTCGTCACAATGCGTATGGTGAAGTGGAGCTGATGGTGACTTCTCAATCAGCTCCAGTTCTCCTGGTTCTTTCTAAGACCCTCCCCCCTTTCCCTGCATCTGGAAAAGCAATATTTTGTAAAAGGTGATGAGCAGTTGACATTAGGCTATTGTAACTTAGATAAATTACAAACTAATCCACTAAAAAGCGAAAAATAAAAAACAAAAAACAACTGACTTCCAAAAAAACACTACAAAGTAAAAAGTATACTTTAATTTCGGAAGTCGGTGGCAAAAAACTAAAATGCAGATCCAAAGTCACAGACTTCCGAAATGAAAGTTATTTTTCACTTTGTAGTATTTTTTTGGAAGTCTGTTGTGTTTTTTAATTAATTTATTTATTTATTATTTTATTTTAATTCAGTATGCTTATGAGGAAAGTTGTACTCACTTTTACTCGCTGTCATGATTCATTCTACAAAGCACCCAACTTACTGAAAATAAAGTCAAGCTTCTGTTTCACTTATCAATAACCATAATCTCTTTTTTAATATGAATAGTAAAATGTAGGTGTCGATTAAATGTAAGTTCAGTCTGACCTTCTTTCCTACCCATCATACATAACCATCTGCACATTCCAGAATTTGAACGAGACGAATGACAGAGCTTTTCTGTAGCTTCTCACAGGTCAGACAAAATTTGTGTAGTAGTCAGTCGACACGAAGCAGAAGAAGTGTGGCCAAAGACTTAATTGTAAGTAATGTAGCTATGAATGTAGCGGAAGTATCCATTGTATGCATACTGAAATAAATATATAATAAGTACGAATTCTAACTTAGAATGATAGTCACGCAGAGTTTTTTTTTTTACAATACTGCTGAAAATACTGTAGTCCTGTAAATGATTTCGACAGAAACCAAAATTATATTTGAGGTTGTTGGAGTTTCAGAAAATAATACAAAAGAGTTACCTAAAATAAATAAATGATTATAACTCTATTACGGAGAGAACAATTTTTAATAGCCATATAACTTTTATTCGAGGAATAAATATTGCAGATTGACAGATTTTGCATAGAAAATACAGCACTTATGTCAAACTATCATATTTATTCTTTCAATGAAAGTTATCTGGCTTTTGAATCAGCCCTAAATCTCGGTAACTTTGACTGTCCTGTAGTTCAGGATAATCAAACTTAACCTTGAATAGGTTAAGTTTGATTACTTCAGATCCTGAAAAATGGAAATAAAAGGTGGTGGTGCCTTTCATATTCATGATCGCTTTTGCTCAAAGAAGATAATTCTTTATTGTTAAAAAAAATGCATTAAGAGATTGTTGACTGATGATATATTACTGATGGGAAATACTAGATGAAGTGCAAATTCAAATACTTGAACTACAACAACAACGAGCGAACGTCAGTGAGTACAACAACACTAACAACAACAATACATAGGAGTCGTTTTGTTTGTAGATCATATTTACATAATTTAAAAGCTAACAGTCTAAAAAAAATAGTAATAAAATTTACAAGTTTAATATAAAATGAAGGGGAAAAAATCAACGGGCATAAAAAAAATTCGTCCGCATCGCTGTCAACAGGAAAGTGAATACACTAGCCGATTAAATATAAAGAAATTGACTGCAAACCTACAACAACATTGGCCATTTTAAGATATAGGTGTTACTCGTATGTAGTGTAATTTTCATGAGACACATGAGACAGATTCTTCTTTATTAATGTTCACGTTTTTTATCACGACCCTGTTTCGGGGATTACCCGACTAGGTATGGACATTATAGTAGTTTGGCGTTCCAAAAAAAGGGGAGTGCATACAACATTATCATTTCCAATGATAATGTTGTGTTTCCATGGATGAGATAGATAACTGAAATAGTCCATTATATGTTCCATATGTTTGTAGAAACTTTGAGCTAAAAATTCTGTCAGTACTAAACTTTCATTTTAATGAAGTCGGTTAAAAATCTAGAATTTTCGATGACTCCTTTATGCAGTGAGCTTGCGTGTATCCAAATGACTTAACATTTCTTCAATGCTTGTTTGGCCTACATAGAGAGATGCTAATAGAAAAGTTAACAAGACTGAACTAAGTAGATTGAAGTTTGAAAAATATGGCGCGGTTTATTAAACTGGAGTAGGTACAATTAAGAGCCCTCTTACATTTAGGTACTGAGCGCGCATCTTTTTTTTTAATCTTCTCGTTGTTCTCGTCGTTCAACCTTTGAGGTGGTCGTCTGCTTCACCGGGCTTGCCTGTGGATGCCTCAATAAATTAAGGCCTCCAGCCAGGGCGAGCGTGCATCACCGGCGCAGTGAAATATATAGTAATTTTATTTTATTTATTAAAATATCAATTTATTTTTTAAATTAATATTGTTTAAGCAATTATTGGAGACTATTTTGGTATAAATACTACATGAAAATGATGTAGAAGTTCGGAGATATTCAAGTCCTGTCTCCAGTAGAAAATTGAATTAGGTCCAGTCGTTTTTTCTTTATTTATAAGGCATATAACAAAAATGTATTCCATTATTATAAAAGTATATAATACTTGTCATATGAAAAAAAAAATGTTTTGAAGGATTATATTCAACAGAATCTACAAATTAGAGCTCTCAAATCAGCTCTCCATGAGTTTTCCTAAACATGCATCAGGAGAACGATTATTGCTAAATAAATAGATAAATAATATAAAACCGCTGTATATTCTAGAAGAAAAACTAACTATCTTTACCATTTAATTTGTGTACCAACCAAAGAATAGTATTCAATTTCAACGAGGAAATCATGCATTTACGCGCGTTTTTGTAACGGGCCTTTTAACATTTTTTGTGCACTTTTATAAGTTGTAAACGGCCAACAATCTATGATTACATGTTTTCAAAGATTTCTAACACTTGCATATAACTATCCAAAACGAAAATCACAAATCAAGCTTGTACATTTACTTGAAATTAAGTACTGAGCTTTAAATTACTAAATATATTTTGAAAACGAAAAAGTTAAAACTTACATTGAAGCTTTGACTCACTCAACTTCAGTCGACATGAAAACATACGTCAGTTTCATACACACGTAAAGATAAATAAAAGATAGATAAATAATTTTGTTCTCTTTTTAATATTCTAGCTGCTAGTAAAATAATTATTATAAATCCTGGCTAACTCAGACATAATTGGAATAACAACTGTCCAACTAGTAAACAGACCCTCTTTATCGCCATTTACATTTACTTATTGTTGACTTATCAGTTCTGTGTAGTGTTTTTTTCATAATTTGAGCATCTTAAATGATTCTTATGATGTAGTCTAAAAAGAAGAAAGTATTATGTGACTACTGGCTATGTATTGCGAACGCACGTAGAGGCGCGAGGTCAACGCTTTTCGACTCAAGATTAATGTTTTGATAAGAACTAAGTGGATCAAACAGCGCTACGTAATTGTCTTATTATGATGTTGCATTTACAAAATTATACTGTTGAGGATGTTTGCGTTAGAAGTTTAAACCTCTTTATTTTGTTACAGATTTGATCTCAAGACAGACTGCCATAATATGAGCTACTCGTGTGGCCGAGGATGCATGTCTGAGGTAGGTTGCTTTTGTTTTTCTTTGCCTTATATTATATACATAGGTAATACAGAAAATGACATGTTGTCACGTAGTTTCTTCTCACGTCAACTACACGTCGCTTTTGGGGTTGCGACTTTTTGATTAGCGTTATATCAGATGAAGATTCGCCTTTATATGTAAATAAAACCTTTTGACTAAAGGCCGTCCTGGATGGAAGTTTGTGTAAATAAAGTTCTTTCTCTAATATCTAGGATTGAGTCTAAGAACCCAATATTCAATAATATTCAAAGTCAACACCAGACAAGAAGGCTATTCGCAATACAAAGTAGATCTGATGTCATAGATCGTTCTTGGTAATCTGGTCAAACCAGCTAGACAATACAGTACTGGACGTACGGTTTGTGCATACAATTAAGCTCCGACCCCCTTTGTATATTTTTCAATAAAAAATGTGGAGTGTGTCGAATCATCGAGTGCATGTGACTATTGGCGGATAAGATATGCAGTAATGATGATTAATACATTGTATAGTGAAATGAGAAAGTAATTGTATTGCTTTCAATGTTTTTTATAAGAATACTGGTCATAATTATGATCCAATTCCTAAAAATAATGAATACATTTCAATATTTTTATTTTATTTTCGACGTAACTATTTTGACGTTTTGTTGAAATACGGAATTATGCGCTTTACCACCAGCAATACTTTTGGGGGTAGGTAAGACACTGGAAAAGCCGAAGGTCTTTTGTTTTCCGACGTTAAACCTAATATTACTTATAGTATGGATTTGTATAGTAGGTGCATATTTCTACCAAAAATCGTTCGTAAGTCAAACGCAACGACAGTTACATTAAAATAATTAAAAGAAAATGTCTATGCGAGGTATTGCCTAGAACGCACGGCGGCGGTGCAGGCGGTGGTGGCGGCGGCAGCGGCGCTGTGCGTCGAGTCAAGGTAAGTGTGCCGACGGCCGGGTATGACCTAGTGCGGCTCCCCCACCCTGCTACTCAGTTCTGCACTCGCGAAAGTTCAACGAACCTCCAGCAGAATTCTTACAGGCATACGCGACGGTTACATTACCGGAAAGCAGTTGCAATCACCTACATGCCCGCAGCATCGGCTGCTCCGCACAATAGGGTTTGACTCTGTCTTGAGGCAAACGAAATCGCGGCCAATTTTTCGCTAGGCATACTTGGTTAATGAGGATTCTGGTTTGTCTGCATATTATGAATATAATTAAGTTATTAAATAATATGGCGTTAAAATTATTTGTATTCGATAATATTTAGTAAGACTTTAAAAATAATATGATTTCTAAACCGATCACATATTTTTCAGGTCATAATAAAATATATACCTAACTAAAATATAGTAGAGTCAAAATCCTATTCAAAAGAGCTTCTAATTGATACGTGAGCTATATTTACAACAACAGAGCTGAAAACAAAGATTTTTTTCAGCAGAAAACTTTATTATATCGCTCATCCAATAGAACAATGACGTAATTACGTTTTAGCTATTTTTCAGGAGAACGTTTTAAAAGTTTGAAATTGAAAATATGATATACTAGCGACCCGCCCCGGCTTCGCACGGGTGCAATGGAGAAACACTGATAATTTTAGAGCCATTATTTCTCGTAAAAAGTATAGGATAAAAAATCGTTATTGTGGGTTATCCCTAAAAGATAGACATATACCATCGCGGACTTTTTTGTAGACCTTTTTAAGGTGTACAATACTGTAGTACATTATTTTGATCTATCTCGACGGGTTCGGCCAGTGTTTACAATGTAAGCGCAAAAAAATGTGTTTATTTACGACATTACATTAGAAACCTCTAAAATTATCAGTGTTTCTCTACTATATTATGCATGTATGATACATATAAACCTTCCTCTTGAATCACTCTATCTATCAAAACAAACCGCATCAAAATTCGTTGCGTAGTTTTAAAGATCTAAGCATATATAGGGACAGACAGACAGCGAAGCGACTTTGTTTTATACTATGTAGTGATTTAATATTTTTATGTATGTTACTTTAATATCAATAAAAATTTGTAATAATTTCATGAGAAAACTCAAGAAAACTCAAGAAAACATTTTCGTAATTACGTCGTTGTTCTATTGGATGAGCGATATACTATTTCATGTATCAAAATTACTATAGCGCGATTGCCTATTGCCTACACAATCAGCGTACCAGATTGACCTTTACTAAGAGCTTGCACTTGGCAAATAGAACAGCGCTAGAACAAGTTTCCTTAAGTTAGATAAACCAATGACTCGTGCAGTAAACAGTATGAGTAAGAGTGAAGGAAAGGCTTTAGCAGAAATCCGCAGCAGAAATATGTTAATTTGGCGTCTTATGTCACCGAGCGGGCAAGTTTCGTGAATCATGCGCTCACGCACGACACATATCATACACCGTTATTACTTTCTACGAAGCTGATGAATTTTCCTGATTTCCTGTTTCATGCTCGAGTTTTATTGCCAGCAGTTCTCATGTTTAAATCATCTTGGAGAACTATATTGAAGATTGTATTACATTTTTTGTTTCATAACTTGACTTAACCCTAAGCTGATTGATGCAAGAGTTTTCCAGAGAACTGACAGTATTTGAAGTGCAGTTTTACTTGTAAATGAAAATGTAGACAAGAAAAGTCTTATCTATAAATACAATATGTCTGTAGTTGTATATTTTTATATGATGTTAGTATGAGGCTTGCAGTGGAGAGTGTCGTGGTTGGTCCGGCAGTCCGCGCTGTAACGGCGCGATCGGGGCCGATGAACGCCGCTGGCCTTATTCCGGCAAACTATCGCAAGCGAGAAACGCGACGTGTACTTTCATTGTCACCTCGCTGTACGCACACCACCGCTCAACATTTAAACCAGCCTCTATCAGTCAAGGTTGCACTGATAAAAAAAAAACATGATAAACTTGTTAAAGGTAATTATTAACGTCACGTAAAATTTGACGTGATCTTTCTATTAATAGTCTAGACGTAGCGAAACGTTTTCGATTAATTGTTAAATAACGTTTCCTCACCTAGCTGCATAGAGAGATAGCTTTCTTAATGTTACTGGGTAAATAACCTGTTGCTACTTTGGTGTGATTTGAGTCATTGGCTGTATAAATGGTAGGTACGTATGAATACAGTCATGTTATCGGAGAAGCAGATCTGTCTGGAGAGGTCAGCTACGGTATACGATTGTACGTTTCGGCGGCGCTCGGCGGCGGCGGTGGTAACAATGGCGCAACAGTTGCGCGCTACGTCACTCAGTGTCAAGTGCATCGAGCTCAGATAACGCTTTGAGCTATGATCTTGAATACAATTTTACTGAAAATGTATGAATTTTCCATGTGAATAATATACCGCACAAAAGTTCTAGATAAATAATAGAATTACACTACTCTTCCCGTGGGTGGACCTCACCAGAATTATGGGCAGTGTCATTCGATTCGTTTGATCATCTTCATTACCATTGCCAAGCATGGTGATTTTAGCTTTTAAATAAAGCAGCTATTTCTGGGCCTCAGGTTTCAGCTGTGACTGATAATAATATGATATACTAGCAGGGCCCCGCGGTTTCGCCCGCATAAGTGTCGACCCCGTACGAATATCGGTATAAAAAGTGTCCTATGTGTTAATCCTGGTTATAAACTATCTGTGTGCCAAATTTCATCAAAATTGGTTTAGCCGTATGAGCGTGAAGAAGTAACAAACATCATACTACAAACACACACACACACATACACACATACACACACACACACACACACACACACACACACACACTCATAAACTTTCGCCTTTATAATATTAGTGTGATTATACCGAGTAAACGAGCAAAATATTACAAATATCTGCAATAGTGCTGCAGTCGCTACCGTACCTATTGGATTTTCGCTGATAATGACCTGCTCTACATTAGTTCGTATTTACGTCAGTGTTGATGTTTACGTTTGGGTGACGATAATCGATTTCAGTTTTTCTTTCTCTGTTACGCCTTTTTACGTGTTTCAGAGAGGAGATCTCCTTAGACAGGGGCGGTTACCTTATGATTGACGCTTTAAGAAGATTGAGATGTACAGTAGAACGCACGTGGTGGTATCACTTTGACCTTGAGCTGGCCTAGTGTAGTAAGGAGTTTCAATGGAATGCGAGGCCAGCTTATACTAATTTAGTAACCTGACGTGCGGCCTACTGTGCTCAAGTGGATTCGCAGTAAACTTTATTCCACTGTAGAGCCGGCTACCAACAACCAGGCAATCAGACATGTCATTCCCCTTTTTATAAAATGTTCTTATTGGATGCCTATTTTTCGTTGGATGGTATAAATAACAATTAATTGGTAAAGATAGTTCGTTTTCTCTCTACAATACTAATAAAGCGATTTTTTAAAATTATTTATCTATTGATTTAGCAATAATCGTTCTCCCGATGCATGTTTGGGCAAAAACTCATGGAGAGCTGATTTGAGAGCAGAGCTCTTATTTGTAAATTCTGTTGAATATAATTCTCCAAAACAATTTTACTCATATCACAAATATCATAAAATTTTATAATAATAGAATACATTTTTGTTATACTTATAAATAAAGAAAAAAAAACGACTGTACCTAATTAAATTCTCTACTGGGAACAAGTCTGAGTATCTCCAAACTTCTACATTTTCACGTAGTATTTATATCAAAATAGTCTCCAATAATTGCTTAAACAATATCAATAAAAAAAATTGATACTATGATTTTTTAATAAATAAAATAAAAGGACTATACAGCGTTTAACGGAAGGGGGGTATCAACCATGAAGGAGGTGAATGTGCTCATGAAACTCAACAACTTTCCCCAAAGAAATATTCGAAATATCGATGGTCGAAATATGAAAAAAAAAATTTGGCCCTCCCATAGTAAATCAATCAGCTGGTAGTCAGTTTTGTAAGGGAGGGCCAAATTTTTTTTTCATATTTCGACCTATATTCTTTGGGGAAAGTTGTTGAGTTTCATGAGCACATTCACTTCCTTCAGGGTTGATACCCCCCTTCCGTTACACGCTGTATATTTCACTGCGCTGGCGATGCGCGCTCGCCCTGGCTCTTAATTTATTGAGGCATCCACAGGCAAGCCCAGCTAAGCAGACGACAACCTCATAGGTTGAACTGCGAGATGCCATTTATAAAAATAAAAAAAATGGGTGCTACATCTACTACCCTTTTTTTGTTTTTTTTTTTACCGAAATGTAAAAGGGCTCTTGATTATCTCTCCCTTTATGTTGTTCGGCAATATATTTATGAACTACAGTGGCAGTAGTTGAGAATATTGAAATTTCCCAAAATCAGTCAGTCTATGCAATATAATATGTAACTTAAACTGCAATTAGGAACCAATTTATATATCCTAAAACTTGATAGCCTCTCTTCACCCCACTTAAGGGTTGATTACAATAATCCAACCAATTAGTATAATAAAATAGCAAGGGTTTATTTTTTTTTAATTTTTAGTTATTTCGATTCTCGGGTAAGACAAGCGAAATTTAGAAGATCTTTGAATGCAGTTTTGTTTCTTTTAAAAAATAAAGGAATGTTTCCTTTCAGTAAAATGAGCTAACTAAACGATTTAAGGTAGTTCCCCTCCAGGACCCATAGATTTTTTCCACCCTGTATATAGATTGAAGATAGGGTGGGTGATCAAAGATTAATTAAATAAATAAAAAACATTTACCTGATTTATGTTGTTAAAATAAATTTCATTTGTATTTTTACGTAGGTACTTAAATGTTATTTTACATATTTGTAATTCACCGGCATCATGTAAAATGTTACTAATTATTTTTAGTGTATTTGAATTCATAAGTCAGTTTATTAAAGAGGTCTTTTGTAAGCACCAGCATTACCACTACTGAAGTCAATATATAACGGATATAGTATAAAATCATTTGATGTGAGACAGATTCTACGTCAACTAACATAATAAACTCAAACTCAAAGCATTTAATTCAAGTAAAACAAATACAGGCACTTTTAAATTGTCAAGCGGTCGATCAGTCAGAAAGATGAAGCTTGTTGCCCATTCCAAAGCGTAGTAGGTACCTGTGCAGAAGAACGGGCAAGAAACGGGAAAGACACTCTTTTAAATCATAAAAATTGTTACAAAGTGTTGGTTACATCATTCAAGTTGAAATTATACATGTGAGAACGATGTAGAACGACGTGCAAGTTAAAAGCGTCCGTACTAAAAAAGATAAAAACAAAAAAACAATTCAGAAATGAAAATACTTGGATTAAAATAAAAATAAGTCATGGTAATACTTTTTTATTAAATTATTCATACCTATATTTTAAATTGTTTGAAGAAAATATCGTGAAGAAAGTTTTATGTATGGACTGGCTATAAGAGTAGGGGAAGACCAAAGAAACGATGGACTAGGAGGTGACTACTGACATGACGACTAATAGAGAAGTATGGAAAAAGAAAATAAGTAGAAACTTCTAAATAAATAAACTACAAATTATTCAAATAAAAAAAAATAATCGAGAATTTCCGCTTTGCAGGAGATTTGCTTACCCGAATACAGATCCACCCGACAATCCATCTTCCCAGAGACGGTGGAATGAGCCGCTCTGCAGAGTAGTACAGAACAATTTACTTGACTCGTCTGCTACTACTGCAGAGTGTGCGCGCCTGCTAGCTGTGGGTAAGTGGGAGTCGGGTCTTTGGCTTCATGCACTACCTTCGTCGAACGTAGGCACTCTGTTCGACAGCACTACTTTCCGCCTCACTGTTTCCCTACGACTAGGAGCTCCTTGCTGTTCTCCCTATAGCTGTCACTGTGGCGAAGATTTCAACAGCCTCGGACACCACGGCCTGTCTTGCAACCGAGGTGCGGGACGATTAGCGCGGCACGCGAACATTAATGACATCTTCCAACGAGCTCTTGTCACCATCGGCGTTTTGGCTGTATTGGACCCCAATGGCTTGATACGCGACCATGGCAAGAGACCGGACGGCATGTCTTTATTTCCTGTGAAGGTGGGTAGGCCTTTAGTGTGGGATACAACGTGTGTCGATACTTTTGCGCCATCCGATTTTCCTGGCTCGGCGTGCTTTGCTCGCGCTGCTGCTGCGGCTGCGGAAAGCCTCAAACAGCAAAAGTATAATAATATTAAAAAATATATTTTCGAGAGATTTGGGGTTGCAACCCTCGGGCCGTGGGGCCCGAGTGCTCATTGATTGTTCAATGAAATCTCTAAACGGCTGGTTGACACTTCCCGTGACCCAAGGGCTGGCTTTTACCTTGTCCAGAGGCTAAGCATTGCCATACAACGTGGCAATGTCGCTAGTTTCTTGGATACATTACCTACCAGTTGACAGCGATGCGGAGGAATATTTCGACGCAATATTTTAGTTTTTTAATAGTTTCAGTTAGATTATATTTTTATTTTAAAAAGAAAACTGGTAATATTTTTAAATTGCCAGAATTTATGTTTTAATATTTTTCATTACTTTTTTTTGATGTTATGTGTATTCGATTTTTGCTTATCTCTGTCTTTAATGATTGCATGTCTGCTTTTCTTCAGCAGGTGTTGTGCTCATCATCCGCAATGGTAGCGCATTTATCTAGTACGGGAGTATGTTCCTAGCATTAGATAGAGTAGGTACTGAAAATATATAATATTTGCACTCTGCAAGCGTGGCTCAAGAAATGCATTTTCCCCGAATGTATGCCACTTTCTCAATATTTTTAAGTTTTTGTATTGATCTGGGAATTGGAGAAAAACATAGTGTATCGTTTGTGGGAAATGGGTTGACTGATGATCATATTCCAACAGAATGTCATTATTTACGTGCAAGGCAACACCTTGTTACGAAGTAAACCTTAGAGCGGTGCTAAATACTAAAGGCACAGACTGTTAGTGATAATGTTCAGTACTAACTATTACTTATTATTGTTCTAGCACGGAGATAAAGTAACGTTGTTGGGGCCAAAGTATTGATACAGTCATACTTACTGCTTATTCAGAATGAGAATCTCTTGGCTGTGGAAATATAAAGGATTTTCCTCGATGACTGTGTCAGTTGTAGTATGCAAGTACAGTGAGTCTTGTGAGTTTATTTCATGGTTAAGAGGTTAATACATTTACATTATATTAATTTTAGGTGAAAGTTAGAAATGGGCCACGAAAAAAAATCTAAATGTTTAAAAAAAAGAAAATGTTTTAAAATTCTTAACTACTTGCATTTGCAGTAACTTATTAGGTTTAAAGAATTTATTCTCATAAGAACAATATATAGGTTCACTTACAATGAGATACAAAGTAATTGCTTCAATCTAAATGACTGATTATTAACTCACATATCATTATAATGTTTGCAATGTAACAACAATGATTCTGTAGGTCATACAAACCTTAACTATTTTCTTATAATCGGTTTAAAACTGGCCTTGTTTCTCACAAGCCTATATAAAATTAACACGTTTTTCCATTTCTCTCTAAGTTCGTGTTGGTGAGTGAAAACCGCATGGCCGCGCGGACGTCATTCCACTTTTCCGAGGCGTCGTCGGTGATTTATAAGGCAACCGGTGTTACTTGAGCTCCATCATTGAAGCGAGTTTTCCTTTTGTTATGCGATGGTGAGGGAGCGCGAGGTTCGCGGGAGTTCTAATGACGCTGGCTAGTCTAGACGTATCCGCAGAAGCGACGACGCGCCGCCGATGCATTTCGCCGCTGCAGTGTGCACTAGGTAAGTGTGTCAATGCACTCTAATCCCCCCCATCCTTCTCTCTGTAATCACTCATGACAAGTTCAACTCGTCTAGTCTCCCGAGCCCTATGTGGAACAAACTTACCTCGCAAAAACTCTTGCTACTCACTGGTATTAATGCACAAATGGTTGATAATAGGCATTGCTTTCTGCATAACGTTCTTAAATTCAACTTAAATGATACATAAGGTAATGTGGAATAGGTAGGTAAAAGTTTTAATTCAAAATAAAGGAACACGTCTTCACGTTTAAAAACCCTTGATTATGTATGAATAAGAACTACTTATGTTAGAAAGTGTGACACTTAATTTTCTTGTAAACTAAACAGTGATTTTCCATCAAAGTACTTACAGTGAAATAAGACTATTTTAGTACCTGCCAAATTGCTTGGCTGATGTACCTAAATTGTGTGCGTTACGATAAAAATTATGAAACTTTTAAAACGTTACGAAGAAAGTTGAAAAATTATCTAAAACAAGTTTTTTGTGTTTATTTTGGTGCTCGTAAGTTGTGTCAATAAGAGAAAAATAATGAACAGAGTGTTATAAACAAAGTAGTTAAGTGATAGGCGTCAGACATTGGGAGATGCAATAAACGGGTTCGTTACCCTGTCTCGTTTTCATTAGCGTGCGCCACCGCGCCACGGACGCTGGTTACGACTGAAAAACTTTCATGTTACATCGCACACGTCTTTATCAGCCATCTACCGAATGCATAGTTGGGATGAGATCAATATTTTAGAAATTCTTGGGATGACAAGAACTATTTGTGCTACTTTACGGCTGCATCAAATTCTGTATTTGCAGTGCACTCTCTACATCGTTTTATAAGATGAATATCCTGTCTGCAATCATCTAATGTTTTCAAATTCACTAACCTACTTATTTTTTTAGTATTGTGCTTTAGTGGTAATTGGACTAAGCCCACTTTTTGCTCAATGCTCGATAAAGTTTTAAAGTAGCATAAAAATTACATTAAATTTTAACAAGGCTTAGGTATTTCTTTTGTCTTCACACAGTGTTGTAAATCATGGTGTTGAGGGTTACACGGACAGGTGGGTGCGAGCACAGTGCGCCGAGTTTCCTATCCGTATCTAGGCGAGTGACAGTAGCGGCTTGCGAAAGTGCACATAATTGGATCGGCGCTTTAGAAAGGGGGTTATGAGTTTGTAAGTGCAACGAACTCGCGTGCATTTCATCGGGAAGATGCAGTTCAGTCAGCGTGCGTGGAAAGCGCGCGCTTCCAGGAATCGGTGGCTCGTCGACTCGTCGTCGCGCGCTCGTCTCGCGCTCTCGCGCGCGCTCCATAAGGCGAAAAGTGAAAATAATTATACTAAACACGAACACCTCGACAAACATAACATAACTCTTTTCGCACTCCCATATACTTATATTGTTATCTCATTTA
The DNA here is from genome assembly GCA_949629135.1 of Eremobia ochroleuca. Classification (NCBI taxonomy): domain Eukaryota; kingdom Metazoa; phylum Arthropoda; class Insecta; order Lepidoptera; family Noctuidae; genus Eremobia; species Eremobia ochroleuca. The sequence continues at coordinate 12,324,815 of OX451388.1, forward strand.
TAAGATTATCTAAGCACACACGACTTATCAAAATATGTAAGCGTTATCTACGTCTATGCCAAATAAGTAGAACACATTGTGGACCTTGCGTAAAAAACATCACCTGGCGCATATTGTTGTTCTTCGTCGTCACCTGTAAAAAACGTCAGCTATTATAATCATTATGCAACTGTTGAACAAACGCGATATAACGGGGCCAAAGGGTTACGCGACCATATGGCCTGGTGCCGGATATGGGTTAAGTAATCACACGGGTTTTTTTGCATCCTCTCTATTAAACCCCTTTCTTTTGTTAATGCCATAACAGTACAGTTTATACAAAAAAGTCGGCGTTTGTACGTATGGGTGGTATGTTAATTGAATCGGTTAGAATCTATGCCATCCCAGTTTGGATCGTGCTAATGTAATTTTTTGCTCATCACCACAGATCAACAGATGCTTTTTTCGTTAATTATATATTTACTCTTCCAACGAACGGATACATTTGCATCTGTTAGTAGTTTTTAAATATGTTATTTAAGTTAAAACAAAACGAGTGAATCGTAAGAGATCCAGAGCATTCAGTTTCCACATATGAACTATAAGTCCATATATTCCAGCAAAATACATAAAAAGAAATACAATATGAGTACAATTATCTATCAGATAAGTCAACCAGTATTTATCCGGCGGTGGAGAAACAGGCTTTAGGAGTTTTGATCTACAAAATTTGATCTACAAAAATTGCCTTAATAAATGCCTTAGGCTTTGATATGCTGCAATATTTAGATTTGCAACTGGATTTATCTTGTCACATAATAATATCAATACTGTCGCGTGGTTCAAAATACAAAAAGAATGAACGAGAACGATTTAGCTGAGTAAAAGTAAACTGATATCTACCTGCATCTGGTTATCTACATCCACTGTAAGCAGATGCATTTGAACACCGTTATATTTACCCTAATTTTAAAAAGATACATAAAAAATTATCGGTACTTTCTTAATTCAAGTGTCACTCACAATCAGAAGTTTACGAATAATAACTTGAAGCTTTTCGCTAACCGACATTTGTTTAGGCTAAAATAAACAGTCCGGATAAAACACAACGCTTAGATATTTGTTGTTAAAATTTATAAACAATATTTTATATTTCATTAACCACAAATACTACCTGAGTGTCGAATATAAACGAATAGTGTACGTGGTCCAAAGATCACATTGGGCACAGACCGGAGGAAAAATGAGCGGCCATATATCTTCCTAATCTTTTGTACTTAAGGGTCCGTTGGTTCTCAGAAACAGCTATTACTATAGATCCCGGTTCACAAGAGGAACTGTTACTTTGTAGCGGGCACTGCATGACGGCAAAAGTGCATTTTTGTTGGAAATGCAGGCAGTGACGACACTGAGAGTACGTCACACGCGGGTTGGCTCCCGTTACTCGCACAAAGGGCTCGTAAACAAAGGACCTCTAGTTTGACCACAAAGTAGCTGCTCACTGCACATTGTTTTGAGCGTAAAACTATAAATCAATCTGTAACGGGAAACCTTGTTTGTTTGTTAAGATCCATATGTAACAAACTGGTTTGTATTGATGTTAAATGAGTACATTATATTATTTAAATGTTATGTTAGGTTAATTACCAATGTTTTGTTATTATATATTATCCTTATCTACAAACATGAAACTTTCAGACTGTAGTTTACTTGATTCTGAATCGCTAAAAAACTAAAATAATTCAACAAAAAATAACGCTTTTCTTGGCACAAAGAATCAAACCAAAATATAATTAAAATGAACCGAAAAAATGTCAGTGAAGCCTCATTAAAAGTGAACGCATGCCGATGGGCCGAGGTTCAAAAAAAGTAAAAAGGTACGAGTCCCGTTAGAGGCCGGTATCCCTCGGCATGCGGCAGTGGATGCACCGATAGATAGGTCGGAGGCTCGCTGCGCTTCGAGTTATTACCTGATGGGCCGCCTTCTATTATGTAATGAAATATACAGTAACATCACCGACGCGTGCTCAGATTTTGTTGATAGGATCCATTACTTTACTATATTATGAGAGCATAAAGCACAGAAAAGTGAATTAAGTATTTCATAGTTTTTCCACTTCTTTGGGATAACTTCCACGGTTCAAATGTGGGAACATTTACGAAAGCAGTCATAGTCACAAAACCCAGTCCCGGAACAACTAACTTCTACAAGCAGTTCGCATGTTCTGTATGGAATCAAACTAGAAACTCATGGCGGAAATATCAATCGCTCAGCTATTGCATCAATTGATTAATAATAATTCCAGCCTATAACTGTCCCCCCGCAGTACAAAGGCCTTCTCTCACACAGGAAGACATGAGTACTGATTGCAACATGCTTACTGGGTTAGCGATTTCAGACTTATATTAATAGTAAGTCTAGCTTTCTTCACGATGTTTTCCTTCACAGATGTTGGCTAGTGGTGTCGATTCTGTTGTTCACATACTAAATTAGATTTAAGTTCATTGCATCTTTTTCTTTCCATTACATTAAGAAAAGGACAGAAGATAAATTTTAGTTTAGTCCTGTCAAATTAATCTGACGTAAATTGACGTATTTTAGTAGGCAAGTTTTTAATAACGTCTAAACTTGTATGGAGTAGTGTCAGGCGCTGATTAATTTGAGAGGACTAAAATTTATCTTCTATTCTTCTCTTAATGAAATAGAAAGAAAAAGATGCATTGAACTTAAATTTAGTTTAGTTTGTGAGCAAGCGAATCGGCACCAGTGATGTCCAAGATAACCTTAAAAAGTCCATTTGAATTGAAAATGTTATACAGAGTGGCAGCGACCTCGACACGCAACCTGTTACAATGGATTCAGTACATGATTCTGAATATGATTTAAAAAAAAAATGCAATTGCACACATTTTAACCGCGTAGGTATTGCACTTTTCTATGAAACAGCTTTTTTTTGATAACCGACGAAACATTTCTGAGCTTCCGCTCAGCATCTAGAATCATGTGCTGGACTCATGGTTACAGTTTGCGCGTCAATGCTCCTGACACCCTGTATTGGTACTTGCCCGGATTTGAACCCACCATATTGCAGGCAAGATCATAAGTAGGTTCAATAAACTATCATAGGTCGGATCAGTAAAAGAATTAGATAAAAAACACCACCCTTTTAACCAGTTAAAGAGGCATAAGAAAATAATTATTTTGAGCACTATTATGAATCAAATTAATAGATGATGTTGTATTTGTGACATGATATGTTTATGGCATTTTATTTATTGCATTAGGTACCTATCCAAAACAAACAACAATAATTTATCCAATGTATGTCTGCCATCCATCATCATGTCTTCCATCTTCCATCAAAAGCTTCGTATCGCTAAGTGTTCTGCCACACACAGTTCTGCAACTTCACACGATGCTACAGCGGGTGATTCGTAGGACTCTTTTCAATCACAGTTGAAACTGTCCATCGATGACAGCTACGTCGCACCATAGCGCAGAAGACACAGGTTCAGGACATTGTCGACTAGTAGATATTAAACTTAATAATGATGGACACATTAAATTATACTTAATTGTACACCAAAATTGATGACTACAACATATATTTCCAAAATAACACGATCTTACGTTTACTAACATTAAAGTTTTATCATAGTGAAATTCTCCTGTACGAGTATAATGAATGAAGTGACACTTAATCATCGAGATAGGTATGATAGATAGGTATAAGTATGTACTTAACAAATTGTTCGACCTCTCAACACATAAATAGATAAAAGCACACTCACACAATTTATTTGCTCAGTCGTAATTATACCTTTACGATTTGAGTAAGCATAAAAATCATAATCAATGTTCCATCTTTACGAACAAAATATAAAAGCCTTAAAATTTGAGTTGCACTAAAAGTACCTGTCTAAATGGAATTGTGAAGTATACAGCGTTCATTAAATTCCAATTTGAGTAGAGGGACTAAGTGGTCGGATGGCAACGGCCTGTTTATGTGGGATACCACGGACGCGTTTCCTGGACAACCTTCGTTTATACTTAAGACAGTAAACGGATTACAGATTATAATGATCTGATTTCTGTCTAAACTTGAGTATATAATTCTCTCAACATTGTGGAAATTGCAGTGCAGACAAGACACATTTTCGCATCATCAAATAAGTTTTAAAGGGATAGATTTGACGTATTCTGGGCTTTTCTATACTCCAGGTTATGGAATGGATAAATCTCTTCCTTTTGGAACTTAAATGTGAAATATTAAAATATTAGGTATATCAATAAATATCTCAATGATGTGTTAAGGAAAACTTATTGTTTATTCATAAATTTGGGACAAAAAAAACCTAAACTATTTCAATAAAAAAGTAGCAAAAATCTGTGACAAAATCTTAGCATTGAGCTTGAAGTGGGTGTATTTATTCCAAATAGAATAGGTCTAGTTTTTATGCAGCGTGAGGTAACAATTTCCAGGTTACCGGCTCATAGTCTGAATTCTTATAGGTCTAATAGGTTTCGATGCTACTGGCCTGACCAAACAAGACGAGAAATGGATCAGCACAATGCTTTCACCTGCCAGATATTATTTTCAACCATCAGCAATTAATAGTGTGCGAAGCTATGTAAAGAAAAGTCATAGACGTAGTATAAATTAATTATTTTTCTAGAAAAGTGGCGCACAATCATTCTCGTGGGCGGCGTGCGCGACGCGCGGCGCTAGCGTCGCAGCGCTCGCGCATTGCTAGTAGGAAAGTTGTTTATGACGTCGGAAAGTGTCACGTTGAACCATGGTGAACCGCGACCGGTGTCTTCCGCGGTGCCTGGCCTACTCACCAAACTGTCATTCTATCAATCCGTCACCATGACTTTATCTTCGCCATCTGAAGAGTACATTTGCAGAGCTCCCAGACGTGTCGTGCTCTTACCGTTGAACGATATTACCTGTCACATTCACCGTAACTCTTCTTTGTCCTAATGAGATTTGGCAAATGTAATGGCACTGTGTCGTGTCTTCGTTTCGAGTTCGTAAAGCTTAGCCTTATCCCACTTGTTACAGCATCGACTAGATAACGCAGGAATATAATTAGGAAGCTTATTGTCAATGTCCATCAGAATTATAGTTTACTGTCACAGTTACAATTATGCATGTAGGTTTCGTATTTCTAAATAGGTGTCCTTAATAGTTCTACAAAACGTTTGTTTTAATGAATAATACATAAGTATTCAATTATACGCGCTGTGCTCCTTAAAATCAACACAAAAAGTTTGCAATCGCATTTAAGTAGGTGTCATACTTTTTTATAAGCTGTTAGTATTTAAAATTTTCACATCTTGCTTAGTTCAAAAATCTCCAACAAAAATAAAATGTATTATATAAAAATATAGCCATATAAAATGTTATAAAAGTGATGATGGACGTGGGCCGTGATAGTTTAGTTGTAAGTGTTAGTTTGGACGCGCTGCCGCGGCGGCAGGCGTGACGCGAATCATCGACCTCTCTCGCCATTTGTAATGTTCGGTGGCGAAATAGAGGTCATTGACAAGGCCTAGCTCGCACCACCATTATACCACTTGAATCAACAATGCTTATTCAACGCTCTATTCCCACTTACATCGGTTTTCTTTCTAATGAAGAGCAATGGAAACATAATACGTGTTAATGAAATCCTTCTTATGATGTTTTTGCATTACATCCGGCTTTTGCAAAACTGACAAATATACCATCCATTGTCATAATTTTAGTTTTGTTCTTTCCATGAGAAGGGTGTAATTTATATCCTGAATTTCATAAATATTTGGATGTCTTTCTAACACGGTTGTGATTGACGTTGTCTAAGAAATATGAGTTTAGCTGACATGTTGTCGAGGTATTGAATTTTTTGTGTTTATGAACAATGACTTGTATAGCTAGTCGTGATCTGAGTCGGCAGAATGGGGGGCTTCGCTTGCTGGAGCTGGGGGGAGGGGGGAGGCGGCACGCACACTACGCCGACGAAACGAAAATTTGTGAGGTGAACGAACGCAAGTGGCCGCGCAACCAAACGTCAGGTTGATTCACTTTTCATCTACGCTCACTCTGCTATAGATATTGTAAACTTCTTTATTTTTGATATAAAGAAAACTCACTTTTTACATCTTAGTTGTTTTCATTTGTTTTTTGTTTTCACGCACTGCTGCATTTCGTCTCTATTGCTTTGGTGAGCCTGCCTGTGTTAATGAGAAATGCATCGTTATACTATTTTAAGCTTAAAATAATTAAAGATTCAGGCATAACTAAGACATACGAATTCAAACATTTCAGTTTCAAGGTTTGTTTATACAATCAGTAATAGGTTTAGGAATAGAGTAACAGGTAGAAAAAAGAAGTAGGTATTCCAATGCTAAGCTATTTATTAGTGGCAGAAAATGTAAATTTTCTAAGAAAATGGGAAGTTTCTAAGTAATCACTCCCTTCTGGCAGAGACTTATAGTTGCTATGTGCAGCTGCAAAACTGAGACAAGCTGTTGATAAATGTATCATATTCATATGGTAGCACTAGCAGGGAGTATTCTAGCTATCCAAACATAAAATGGAACAAAAATCTTGGATAGGGTACAGTACGAAACCTGAATTTCTGCCTTTGTTGAAAAACTAAACTGGAAGGAATTGTTCTTTAGGGAAAAAACAACAGGTTGTTGCTGGTTTAGACCCCAGTAAATAAATGTTGATAGTAATTCAATCTGTAATCTGTACTCGCGCACTGGATGAACATTTATTATTTTGTAATAACGCGCAAAGTATGAGTTTTTACTTTTATCGAGCATGTGAGTGGCGGTCACCGACCCCGCGGTGTCCGCATTTGGCGGGAATCCACAGTTCGCGAGCGCACACTTTTCTGACCAGCCACGTGACGAAGGCTGATGACGACTTTAATCAGGACTACTTACCTGGGTTTTTACTTCTTGTTATTTCACGTGTGATTCATTGTTAAAAACAATGACGAAGGAACTTTTGCATTTCACCGAAAAGTTACCATGAACCACCGAAAATAATGCCAGTTACATATAATTGCCAGTAACAATAAATAGGTAGGTTTAACTTTAAATTATAAATGTATTAATTGCTAATTGAGTAAATTCACTCTAGATAATCTCTTTATAACTGTAGGTGCATACAAATAATAATTATTCATCACGCATACATTATACATGTGAATCTTGATTAGCGTTAATAAAACATTATAAAAGTAAAGGTAGCACAAAGCATGCAATAAAAATATTCGCAGTGTGAGAAAAGCGCTAAGTAGATAGAAGTCAATGACTGAAGAATCGTAGAATGAGCGAGGAAGTGGCGTATATTAATACACTTATGAATTATGAGTGATAGCAACATTTAACTGTTGAGGCAATCAGGCGCAAGCGCGGGCGCAGGGCAGTGTGCTCCGCGCACGTTGATGTCGTTTGTTCTAGCGTTTGCTCCAGCGGCGGCGCCTATTGTGAGACTTGAGTCTTTCTTTAACCCTACAGTGCATGATTTTCTTATCGGCTTAAAAAAAATACTATTAGCCTGCAAATATGATGCCATTTCTCAAAAAAATATTTAGAAAAATCATAACTCAATAGAAACGTATGTTTTTGTGCATGGCACATCATGCATTATAATGTGAATTTGTGTTACTTAGTATCAATGAAATTACAAGATTACACGTAAAATGACAAATATGAACATGAACTTACCTATACTAATTGTTTCGACCCTGAAAATTCTATCATTTTAATTTTATCCTTTTTTTGCGATTATTATACGTCGCTCGTTAATCGTATTCAAAGTACCCATTTACCGATTGAAGAACGAAAGAAGAAACGAAGAAAGAAAAGATGTACCGATTTGAAGAAAACATAAATAAATGTTTATCTACAGATCTATCCAAAATATATGGTACTAAATTCGAAACACAAATACATAATAGTTAATCTTTTCAACACTAGATCACGCAACTTGGATCGATTTTTAAAATATAAGACATTTTTCGGTATGTGCCATATGTGGGACACTATGCGCTGTAGGGTTAAAACCATTTTTCATGTTACTCATAACCTATTACAGCAGTTTTATTCTATGGCAAGGCTTACAATAACATTTTTGAGGCTGATGATTGAATAGTTTTTTATTGAAATATTATTGAAATAGAAATCTATTTTTAATCAACGTTAACGAATAGTTAGGTGACCATTTATCAATTTATCATAATCAATCCTTCTATACGGAAGTAAGCACACATAATGTAGAAACATGGCTGAACTACAGTAAGAACTTATCAGTTAGCTTGGTGGATATAATACCGTATATAATTACTGTGTTTAGTTGCATACAGCCCCTTGGAGACATTAGCAACATGTTATGGTGTGGGATGAAGCTATAAATAAAATTAATCCACAGTTGACTATGTAAGATTTATAGGTGCATCCATTACGTATATTAATTCACTTCACTTTGCAGGATGAGCTACATTTTAAATAGGCGCTAATAAAAAGAACAACGACCCTGTGTTCAACATTATTTTCTGTCCATTCATGGTTTTCGTAAGCCCAAAAGATTTTTTCAACGGATGGCTAGCAGCTTGACTTTCTATATGCTAAAAAGTTCACGACTAGCGGAAATCACCATAAAGAAAGAAGTCATTATTTATTATTACTGTGAGTACTAATTTATTTACCTGCATGATAATAATAATAATAATAAAAGCATTTATTTTCAGGTAACAAAGACTCATAGACAAATACCGTAACTTAAGTATACATATAACAATATGTGTTAGTAAATAGAACTTAAAAACTATGTTTGTATCACTTAGTTGCACTAATATGGATGGTCTTACAATTAATACTTAATGTTTACTGATAGATGTGAAAAGCAGTACGATTTATTATAATTTCCCGTGATAGTAAGATAGGATAAATAAACGACTTCTGACTTCAAGTCTTTGTCACAAGGGAATTAGCCTCTTAAAAGTTACTTTCCGAGACGAGTTTCTTCGTGAAAAACAAACCCATCTCAGGGTTTGGTAGATTTTATTTTTACCGAAAACTACCAAAATTACAGTTTTGGATGTGTTGAGTGAACGATTTTGGTAAGATAGCTAGAAAATTGCATTTTCATCTGCTCTGATCTTTAAGCTGTAAGATTAAAGATAAGATTTAAGAGTAAGGATCCTCTGTCAACTTTCTTCGTCATAATAAAGTGATTAGCAAATGCAAGTTGACGTTAGGTACTTTTTATTTTAATTGATAGCCTATGTCGCTGTGGTGGTGTGCGTCGGCGCAGCAAAAAGCTGAGTTTCCGCATTGCGCGCGCCGATCGCCGCCCGCGCCGCTGCAGCCTGCAGGGAACATTTCCGCGCCCGTTGTCGAGCCGCCTGCAACACGAGCGGAGGGAAACGTCAACATTTTTTTGTTACCAACAAAGAAAGCATAGGTACTCTATTGCCGATAGTCTAGAATAGCTTTAAACATGTGAGATTCACTTGGAAGAGGTTTTCGCAAAAAGTGTCGATTTTTAAAAACATCCTGAGATCCTGATTAATTGCACTGTTCAGTTGAGTATATTTTGTATCGATAGAAATATAGTAAAACTAACTGAAACTAAACAATTCTGTTAGTTTTACTATTTGCCTAGCAGTGGGACATTACGGGCAAAATACACAGATAGATAGAACCTAACCTAACCCAGCATGGGTTAGGAGTAATTCCGCTTCAATTTAAAAACAAAATAAAACATTTATTATTATTTATTACTAGCAGCCCCCCACGGTTTCACCGGCATAAGTCTCGATTCCGTAAGAATATCCGGATAAAAAGTATTTCATGTGTTAATCCTGGTTATAAACTATCTGTGTCCCAATTTTCATCAAAATTGTTTGAGCCGTTTGAGCGTGAAGAAGTAACAAACACACACACTTACACACACACTCATAAACTTTTGCCTTTATAATATTAGTGTGATGGTGTGATTAATTACCATGCGAGTGTACTTTATGATAAACTCGATCTTGTGATAAGATCGTGCCAATTTTGTGGAAAGGACAAGTTTGTTCAAAATAAGAATCAAATTGAAATGCAAATGATTTTATATTTTAGTGATAATATAAGGTAGGTTCAAAGTTGACCATCATCAATCACAAGTTAAATTGAAAAAAAAAAAAATAAGTATGATGCAATGGACAAATACAACTGCAAATTGCCTGCTGTTCTATTTTCCACATGCGTTTTTATTAAAGAAAACATAACAAATCAATATAATTATTATGTTTGGTTTATGTACGCTTAGGTAATATGGAATCAGACAAAACTATAAATGGTGATGTTGCATTTCAAATATTTGAGCTAACATTCGCATTAATTTATTTAACTGTTACTGAATTATTGAAGCTGAAACGGCGATGAAATAACGGTACATGTATTGTATTGAAAAAAGCTAATTTTCAATACGTGTTTGACTGTTTGCAAACCGCAGGAACGTTTTAGTTCTCGGTAGACCTATAAATAGCGGTCGATTTTACGACACGTGTGGTTGACGGTGAATAACAATAAACTGCACTGCGTGATGCCGCAGGTTGACGACGCCTGTCGCCATCGGCGGCTAGCGGTTCGCAAGGTTTAGGTTCACTCGGGTTCATTGCCATAGTTTTGTAACCCTTCTTGTGTAACTTGCTCTAGGCCCTTCTCGCGCACCTCTCACTTGGACTCATTATTGCACTTATTTACTTTTCTCGAAATGCCCATTCTATGTCTCACTGTAACGTGGCGCTCTGTCAGAACATCTTACGGTTCAATCTCGATGTTAAATAATATAATTAGTAACTCAAGTAAGACGTGTGACAGAACAATTCAATCTGTAGGCCGACCGCGACGTAGGTGTTTGATTAATCGCGTAGGTTTGGTCACCATTTGTTTCATTATATGCCTCTATTTATTGTGAGCTATTATTCATATTTTGCAACATTTATTATATTTATCTACAGTTACTATGACGTGACAGAATACACAGACAAACTGTCGTTGCCACTCATAAGGAAGTGTCATTACAATTGTGCGGCTCCTGACATTATAATTGTTTAAATAATTATTTCACATGTTTAAATTTTTATAAAATCTACATTACAATAATCACAGGCAAATATTGACATTAAAGCAATGTGCATATTTATCATAATTCCTTGCATTTATTAGCCGGTCTTTGACTTATGGAATTAAGTCACATTCGTCACGTGAAACTGTGACAGTGTCAATATAAAGTGTGATCAGTGATGTATTATATCAATATGATTGTTTGAACGTGATGATGTTCCATGGTGCGGGTATGGGTATAATATACATGCGGAATGTTTAATTGAGCAGTCGTGTAGGCTGCGGTTCCGCGTCTAGCGGCCGTCGACCCCGCAGCCTTTCGAGAGTATCGAACCGCATGGATTACGTCACCGCGCAAGCCTCCCCCCCATGCCGGCCTGATCACCGCGCCGCGACGCCTAGTGCCAACTGACGAACGAGCCATGGAATATTCCTACACTTCTCTATTGCCCAAAAAAATGTTCGTTAAACTTTTTGCCGAAGGACTCAAGTTCAAAATCGATAGCTCAAATTCAAGGTTGATTTTTTTAACGCTAGGAGATTTAAAACTATCATGTATTTTTTGCGTTTAGAAATTAATAAGAATCAATGTAAGTTTTTTTGGGAAGCTTTTTGTTTGGGACCGCAATTAAACTCGGATAGACAATGTAATCGTAGCAAAGTAATGAACGTGCTACGCCGTAGTCGTTCAAACTCACGCAATAAAGCTGTAGCGCTCTCAAAAATTTTGGGCACAAAGTTTGGCGCTGGAACTTTCGTTGGTTACGCTCACTCAGTCGATAAGGTAAACATCATCCAGTCAGCAGTCATCGACCCGCGCGCTCGCAAGGCCATTCGCTTACACAACTCGCTACAAAATTTTTATTGACTTACTTCTTTTGGACCCCTTTAATTTGTTTAACTTAACCGATCTAATCGACTTTTATGCGCGTTGCGTAAGACAGCTGACTTGACAAGTGTGTAAAGCGATGATAAATTATGCAAATGAAGTTGAAAGATATAACTGTACGAGTAACTGAACTTAACATTCTGCTTGCAGAGCCATTTTATTTTGAAAAGCTCTTTGTTTTGAGCGAACTCATACTAAACAACGACGTTGTTCTCAATACAGTGAACTCGAGCGCTCGCTCGCGTGGCGCGGTTGGCGCGACTCGGAGCAACCAACAAAAGTACTTTCGGCCGAGTAACGGGACCGCGCGGAGAAATGCTCTACGAAATCGAAACACGCGGTGCCGTTAGCCGGCCCTCGCCCTCAGAGCCTGCGGGATAATCTTGGTAAATCACAGCCGACGATCCGCCGTTACCTCGTATTAGTGCTCGTAATTTCCGCTGAACTGGTTTAGTGCATAGATTTCGTGGTTTGCAGTAATTTTGCCAAGTAGTTAAAATTTGTTTTAGGTCTGTTCAATTTGTTTGTGAAACTAGATGCACGTTACGGTACAGGTGAGGTTAAACTATGATAGTGATGAGGGTTATTACACCCGTTCCTATAAGATCATAAACACTTTATATGTACCGTTACTTTGAAAGTTAGCGAAGAACCTGAAATGCATTGTCATGTAATAGAGCATTTTTAAAACTCGTCTACGCATCTCTTTACAGTAACAAACTTAATAAGATTCGCCTGACATAATTGGTACACTCAACTTCAATTAAAGCACGGTATAAGAAAGTATTCTGAAAACATAAAAAAAAAACTCAAATAACTTTCAGTCGTGAACTCTACCGGTCTTATTACAAAATGAAATCTAACTTTGGTTCTAGCCTAAACCTTTGAGCCAGTATTCGTATAACAAACTTTATTTCGATTTAGGCAGAGTTCTTAATACTAAAATGACAACTTAGCTGTCATTTTTGTATAAAAAACTGCATTTCTATAGCAGTTAGGTTCTTATTTCAATGACAGGTTCGGTGGTATAAACCTGTAGGCCAATTCTCGTAATTTAAAATGTTCAAAATCTAGTCGCAGAGTCATCTCGGTGACAAACAAATGTCAAAAACTTGTCAAAATGCACAGACAATACTGTAAACTTTCTTAAAATTACTCTGATTTAGATCGTGAAAACAAGGTTTTTCTTTATAGAAAAACTTTGTTTTGTAATAAGGGGGGATATAGCTGGCCGGACGGAACCAGACGGAACTCTCTGCGTCACCATCTAGTGGCGCTTACAAAGACTACTACTCGACTCTCCCTCTTTATAGAGTCGAGTGCTCGTGACTAGAAGTAGAGCTGCTCTACACTATAACATAGTAGCGTAGCAGTTCTTGTTGTATTCACCAGATGGCGGCAATTTTAGATTTGTTTTAAAATGCTTGTATTACATCGAGATATCTGGAATATTTAATTTTATAATGAAGCTTTTAAGAGCTGATTTTACCAAAGTCAGATATATATCTTTTATCTGTGGACTAAAATTGTCGTCTGACAATTCTAGTACCTATAGAAAAACGATCCAAAATTCAATTTTAATTCTTATGATAAGACTTATTCTATGTATAAAAATTTGGTGAAATTCGCCCTAAGTGTACTGAATATAACAAAATACTAATACTCGTAAATAAAGCGATCAATTGTTGTTGTTTTGGTATTAATTATTTTGTGTGAACACTTTAATATTATCTGCAGTCAAACAATAGTAAAATAATGCACTGTTAGGCATTCTGTGTCCATTACATAATTTCTTTATAAACCACAGATGCATAGTTCTCGAAGATTTGGTTATGAAAACGCAACTGTAAAATATTAAGCAGGTACTTACATTATACCGTTGTTTGGTTGCACCATGATTCATGGCATTTGGATGGCGATCGATTATATTATTTTGTTATGTTGATAACATGTCCTAGATATTCTTCAACATCCACATTTCAGAATATTACGTAATTGTAAAGTATGTATTTTATTATTAGTTCTGTTGTTTTGGTTGGTATTGATCGTATTTTTCTTTAGAACATTTAGTTACTATGTAGACTATCAAATGTGGCTTTCTTAGTCTCTGATTTCATAAAAGTAGGTATTTTCTTATTTTATAATATCTAATGAATTACTAAAATAGTTGAGACTACACAGACTGACCAGACTTGTACTGCCGTGCTAAGCTCAAAAGCGGTATCTCAAAAAAAATTCATGACTTTAATTTTTATGGCATCGGATAGCTTAAAGAAATATGCATCCAACGAGCTAAGCCAAATAGCGGTATCTTATTTAAAACATATAAAAAAAAACCTTAAAAAGTTTTCCCTATCACAGTTTTACCTCAAAGCACTGAGAGAATAAGAGCAAAACTTCAATTTTCTCAAAACTAGCCTTTCCTGAGATACCGCTTTTGCGTTTAGCACGGCAGTGTAGGAAGCAACTTGGTAAAAATTACTTAAAAAAAAAAAAAAAAAAACGACGTACAGCTTTGACTTCGCTACGATTTTATTATAATATATGTGTAGCTATAGATAGTACCAACATAGTAAAAAAAAATCATATTTTTTCTTTTCTATTTGTCTTGTTTTCTTATAAAATAATCCGAATGTGCGGAACGAACAACGATGAATGATTTGAGGCAATGGAAACACGATCACCACTGTAGTTAGAATAGAAAAAGTACAAAAAGGCGTTGCGGTGAATATAATATCATCTCTTGGTGATATGCTTCACTGTTACTACAGCAACAACAAAATATAGGTGAAAAATGTCACGTTTAAAGCCACTACAGGAATATTATATCGCCGATTGGCGATGTATGTGCGCCAAACCTCAGTGCTGTTAAGGTTCTTTTGCCGTTTGTAGTACGGTTTTCTAATACCAAATGGTTTTTGAGAAACATTCTATGATCCGTTAGGCCCTTTGTACACGACACGGTTTCATTACGGTACGGCGTATAAACCGCGCAGTAGAAAAAACCGTGTCTGTCAACAAGCTTTCATAGTGACCCATAAGACACTGACGAACCGTACCTACACACGGCGAATAAACCGTAGTTTTTCACGACAAGAAAAACGCCTGTGTACATGAGGTCTTACGTGATAAGCAGTGATCGGAGTAGGTAGATTGAAATGGGGTCATTGATCCGAAACGTATATATTAATATGGACTTTCCTCCGTAATTTCGGAATTGGTTGATAATTAACAAAAAACAAACCGGAACTTTCTTTGTTTGTTACTGTGTTGTTAAAACGTTACTTGACCCTCGCTTGTGTACATTCTGACTTCTGGAATCTGCTCAAATATTGTTTTTATTATTCAAATAAATAATAAATGAATTTAGTTTTGATACCTACCTTTAAATTTTGAATTGAGTAGTAATAATATCACTACCAACATTAACAATATTTAATCGGATCCGGAAATACCAGAATTGCTTTCCGGGAAAATAGCTTATCCATGTTATTCTTTCTGTGGGCATTTATGATACAAGTACCAAAAATCAATCTACCTACTCCGATCACTGGATAAGCGATGGTTAGTTGGGCCAATACGGTCACCTATATAAATGCCCAAATAAAAGCGCACTGTTGGATTTTCAACTCTCGGCGCCGAGCCAAGCGCTGAAAATCCAACAGTGCACTTTTATTGAGACATTTATTATTTAGGTGTCCACTGGTGATAGTCAAAATTGACATTATTCTCTCTATTAGGATAGTACCTAGCGACTTTATACAAAATATAATTTAGAGCGGAACAAAATAGTTAAAATATTAGCTTTAAAATGGATAAGTGAACAAAACTTCTAGTCGTATATTATCTTTCCAATTTCAAGAATTTTTTTTAAGAAAATGAAATGTATTAAAACTGATAAAATTATTACACGAAGTCTTAGAAATTATTTACAAAGGTAGATATGATTACCTACTGACAGCTGAACGAATAAAAAGTACCTACGTAAAAAATCCCGATTTTTATGCAAATTTTCGGCTTATTGTAAGGACTTTTCGAATTTCAAAATGGTAATCCTAAGTATAGAACTACAATTTTTAGAAAGAAAGGCTTACATGAAAAACAATTGTTTCGGCTCGTGGTTTTTTATTTTTACTTATATCTATTTTGTAATAGTATGAAGGAGGTGCGAAAAACTAAAAATAATATGGAAACATAGTGAAAACAATTTCGTTGCATTTAAGAAATATTGTTAACACATTCATTAAAATAAAAAATACCAAAACACCCATCCCATAATTTGACCTCATACGTGTAGTATAAAAAAACAATGAGTACGTAGCCGTATCATCAATCACATATTACATAAGGGTACATACAACGAGTGGTTCATAAAACGCGAACGTTTTTTATTATTTTTGTTCTTTATTTAAAAAATAAGCGAATTGATTGGCTGCGCGGGTCTCGCAGCGAGCTCACGCCGCGCGCAGCGTCCCTCCACACACCGACCAATGGCGGCAAAGGACCTCGCGAGGGTGCTCGCCCTTTATCATTATACAAAAAAATAATTTTGTTCTTCTATGCCAAACTTTACCAACGAAACAAATTGACAGGATTAATCGATATTTTCTGTGCAATTTTATGCTTTATATGTGTCTACAAGGCTAGACTAGACAAGGCATTGACTAGTTAAATAGGCAGTCCACTTAATAAATGGGAATTTTATAAAATTGGGACACAAGTGGGACGCAAATATTATTCATGCGTAGGTATAAGTCAAACCTTTCAGTCTCTTTAATCATAATAAAACCAAAACAGGCAGTTAAAACAACTTCATAGCATAGCATCTACTAAGTTGTTAGAAGCTTCATAAAAGCCATTCGTGAAAACTAGTCTAACCACGTTTACAAATAATTAATCTCTTCAGATTTATAGCTACAGTATAAAGGGAAGGTATGTACTATAGAATCCTTTTAAATAATAGGTAGTTCTAGAATCTGTCTGTATGTCTGATATGACGTAATACTAGGTAAGACAGGGATCCTAGTTAATGCATGTAATAATCATGTACAAACTAACATTATTAAACAGAATATTATTACTGTCTACTCTTAATATTATAAAGAGGAAAGATTTGATTGTTTGTTTGTATTGAATAGGCTCCAAAACTACTGGACCGATTTGAAAAATTGTTATACCATTAGAAGCCGAAATTATCCCTGATAAACAGAGGCTACTTTTTACCGCGGGATATGCTACATTCCTACGGGAAAACGGGTAATAGGACAACGGGTAGTATGAATTATCCTTCCGTACTTATCTTTGTCACATAAGTTCTAAACGGCTGAACCGATTGGGTTGAAATTTTATATGGGTATTTCGATGATTTCCTGGATTATTTTAAAATTAAACCCGGTAGGTGGCGCTGCTGTCGGTATGTCAACTACTAAACGGCTTGACCGATTTAAATGGCGGGAATACCGAATTCTATGCAAACGAAGTTGTGGGCGGATGCTAATAGCTATATAAAGTTCTTTAATTTCATTGAAGTTTTAGTAATAGTTTTTTTTTTTAATAAAACTTACACTGGATTTAAGTTAGCTCATGAATCTACAGGAAATCAAATAGGTTACATTTTCATGACCCTGCATTTTTTTTTCTATGATAACTTTATTCCATACCATCAGCCACTTAAACGTCTCTATTGAACACACGAAAACACCCAGAGTATTATCAAATATTAGTATTAAACCTACCAATAAACAAATTCACCATGACTTAAACATGTCACATTTTGATTCAGTCATTGTTCACAAGAGTTTGTTTCGCGAATATGTACACTGTGGATGTGACGCGATGATTGAGCGAACGAGCTATATTGTGTGTGTGGGCAAAAAGTTGTTAGTACGAGGGTGCACACCCCCGTAGCCCTCAGGGATGAAGAGCTCGCGAATGTGACTCAACGAGATGATGACTTGACAAAAGTACTATGTAAAAATATAAATTGGAAATTACATGCCTGATGGCGTTATTTTCTAAAATGCCATAATTGATCGAGTGATTTCCTTTCAAGAAACAGTGCATAGGAGAAACTAGACAACATTTTTATTTTTAGGATGCATTGGGGATTCAATATGCTTTTGCATAATTTATTCAAGATTCACAAGTTCCTACCAATTGTTGAGGTACAAAAGAAAACAAATGAAACACGATTAATTCTTAACAATCATGCTGTATGTAGTTGTAACGGACGTTTACAATTAGTGTTTAGGATATAACGGGTGTAAAAAAACACTTACCGAACCGAGAGTCACTGATATTCCCCGTCATTGTGATAATGGTTTTGTATAGGGCCAATAACTACGAACCTTCTGGTTACGGAGATATTACAGGTTGTTACCTTTTTTGCACGAAAACAAGTTTTAAATATTATATCTTTACTTTAAATACCCCCACAGCTCCTGTACCGTTGCGCTGTCATCAACAGTTTTTTCACACCAAAAATATTGGTCGTTTGCTCAATTTTACTTGGTTTGATGTACAGAATACGTAGATAGCGGCTATGTGATGGGTCCTTTACATCCTGTACAATAGTAGTGCTTGCCGGGATGTGACAAGCACTATTAGTTACATACATAAATATGGATAGACTATTAGGAATGAATCGGAATCAGAATCTTTTAACTACACTAAGACAAACTTATTCATGTATGTTATTCAATGTTTGTAAAAAGCTGTTTCAAAAGTGTAAACTGTACCTATGAATGTAACCCCTTTATCAGAAATGGGTAAGATCTGAAAGTAACACAGACATTTTTCATGAAAGTAGGAGACTTTAGGATTAATGAATAAAAGTACCTAGCAAACGATAATGCCTAACAGCAGATAGCAGACGCTAATGCCTTTGGCGTTGCAAAAAAAAAAATGTTAACATAAATCAGTGGTCGAATCCGACATTTGCTAATTTTAAAATATACCACTTTTTATTGGCATGAGGGGTGGCACGCGACTCAATCCTAGAGAATAGTCCTTCCTTTAATATGAGGGTTTATTCGCAATCCTCAATTTGGTTTTTTGGGACTATTGTGATTTTTTTTTGGCTTTTTTTGGACGGTCAATGAGGGGTCAGTTTTTTAGATGGGCCCCTGCCTCGTTGAGATTGATTGACAGGCAACGGTCACTCGCAAATTGCCATCTGCAGTTAAGTCAAAATAATAAAAATAATTCCTAGTGATATCAGGAAAGGGGCTTTTTTTAATGCAGGAATCGTATTTCAATATTGAATTAAGTCAGAATTAAAGCTCTGAAAGAGCGCATTTTGATTGTATTTCCTGAAAAATGTTATGCAGATGTCCACATGTGAGCAATTGCTTCTCTGTGCTTTGGACTTATGTATTATGTTAACGCACTTCAAAAGTAATTCAGAAACAAACCAATCTATCTCAGCATCAAACATTTATACAAAAGTAATTTTTCGTTGAGATGGATCTATTATTTATTTATATTTCTAATTCATTGTATAAGGTCTCATTATCTGGCACAGTGTGTCCATTGTCCACGCCGACACGCGCCCGATCTCAATTTTTTGTCACGTTCCCTTTTTCACAGCTAATATTTTTGCATTAATGGATAAAAAACCCAGGGGGGGTTTTTATTTACAAATAACAGGGACCTTTAATCCGAACGCTTATTAAATGTAAATATTTCATGAAATATTATCGTGATTGATTTTTATGGCTTTTTTTAGTATTGTTATTCAATTATCATTTTCTGGTACAAAAACATCGATTGTACCGGGTTCTTGAATGGCCACAAGCTACCAATCAGTCGGCGGTTATTCATTGATAGAATATAATATCCTGCTATTATAAAACAAGTTATTAGTATTATTAAAAATCTTAACGCGACTTTAGGTACTGTTCTTCGTGTTGGAGTGATCTCGAGATTAGTTTAAGTCGTGGTATTTTAGTAAAGTTGATAGCGAGCTTGACTTGTTAACTTTATCTACACCATGCTATAAATCCTCTATAAAAGTTTCTGAAAAAGTTAGCTTATTGTCAACATTAAAACAACCAGTGTCATAGTATCCATAATATCATCCAAACGAGTGATATAATGTTGTACTAAATTTAAGTAATTATGCAACTCTTTGCTTTTTCGATCCCTTCCTTACTCATCAAACAGCGACATTCTCACTAGTCAAGTCGTGGTATCTTTATGAATTTCAACAAAAGATCATTGTCATGCACGCACGTTTCACTACCACAGAGTCGTAATTGAAGAAAAAAAAAAACACATGGGTTATTAATTTTTTTCGATTATAGTATTGCAAAAATGTAATACATACATAGTTTGTTTGTATTAGATACTCAGCAATTAAATTCCCCATGAATTTACATACAGTTCTTACAACACTTTCAACACCCTATGGTTTCAGAACCTTTTATAGAGGACTCATATCATGGGTGTAGATAAAGTCTTGTATGCAACTGTACATAACTAATTATATACAGTTTAAGTAGAGTTAGTCAGTTTATGTACAGTTTAGTGTTTTAATACCTAAGTATTATTCCACGAATAATTGCTGATTTGGATTGCATATAAACAATGTACTCCTATGAAATACGTTAATTTTGAGTGCTACGAAAAAGTTGAAATGTGCAAATGATCGTAATGTGCATATCAAATCGCATAACATTGGTTTTGCCAAACTGGTGATAAAAAAATTGGAGCATTGACGTACGTGCGCCTAGCGTCGCATGGGTCAGGTAATTGTACTGTGTCTCGGATTTTGTATAATAAGGGACATCGTACCGGCTCACATTGTGTGTAGTTATTTTAGGAATAGGAAACTTATTTATTTTGTAACTAACGTTTCTAATAGCATAGTTAAAAAAAATAAAAAGAAATCTTATTTGATTCACTCAAGTTCCATTTTAGAGTGTAGGTTTAGAATTAAAATGATCATAGTGGTTGGCCTGAAGAGAAAGGAGTAAATGATGCCATGACGTCTAACAGGGAAGAATGGAAAAAAAACGTGTTGCGCCGACCCCAAATAAAATGGGACAAGGCCAGGAAGATGATGACGATGATGAGTGGTTGGCCTGAATTCTCTTATGAATTTTCTTAAGTACAAAAGACTTAAACGCATAAAATATAAACTTTCCCTCGATCGATTGATCTATAAAAAAAATGATTTTAAATGTGTCTCTGATTTATTTTAGCATGGTGATTGTAGTCGGCATTGTGTCCACGAGCTGACCAGCAGATGTGCGGCCGGCTGTTTGTATTCACTCGTCGCTCTGCGCATGCGTGCCCTCCACGAACTTTCGCAAATATGGCCGCCGACACTTATTTGATTCATTTTATTTTTAAAATAATAATCAACTAAATGACTTATCTTAACGCATCTGTAGCTTTAATAATATGCAGAATAAAATGTTTACATATATTTTTTATTCACATTCGAGTTCAACATCAAAAAAGTTCAAATTTATGATAAATTTTAACGATTTATACGATATTTTAAGAGGTTTGAGACCGATATATAAGGTCCCATTAAAATAGATGGACAAACTTTTAGCAATCATTCAGACCACCAAAATAAGATCAATGATAAAATATATGTGAAAAACGCATTTGATAGGTACTTACAAGAAAAATAATCAGCTAATGAAAATACACTAAAGTGCCGGCCATTTATTATTTTAAGTCAAAATAAAATCATTTTAATCAAGTGTTTTTTTTTGCTTGGATATCTTTGGTTAGATGTACCCAGCGCTGTGTTAAAATTTGTCCATCTATTTTAATGGGACCTTGTATAGTATAGGAAGGGCAATGAAAATGTAGTAAAATATTAGCTGAGTATTTTCTTTAAAAACGTTTAGATTCTAAAATGGAGAAAAGGACTGAGGAAACGAAACTCACTTCAAATATCTGTGATTAATATGAGTAGGTTCTTTTCCTTCTTCTTCTTCAATATTAGTAGGTTCCTATACATTTAAAATGTTCACTTTGTAATTGTATTCTACTTTCCTTGGTTCATTATGAACGTATCAGTTATAGACTGTTTGGAACAGGTCGAGCCTGTTATAGAAAAATAACCTAAGCATGGAATTATATCTCTGTACAATATAAGCACCTTTTTCTTCATAAAAAATTATCTCATCATTGTTGATGAGAATCAAACAAATTAAACTCGTATACACCATAATTTGGTAAACGACACATTAATTTTCTTCAAGGGACACAAACAAACATCGTACGCAAGCGTGTTTATTATCCGAAAGTATTATTGTACCGCCTTTAAATAATTAGGTTGTAAATTAATTTATATTATCATTTATCCACCAATAAACCGTTTTCTAACACTTTTATATAAAAGTCTCGTCTGAAACGCGCCAAACACCTTGCAAGTTATTCAGGTCTTGATCACAGCTGGGATAAATTTGGGTTTTGGGAAAGTTTGAGTATTTTAAACCACAATGTATTAATTCTGAAGAAATAAATTTGGCTTGTATCAACAAACTGCTACTATTGTATTTACTTGTAGTAAATGTAGGCAGCATCCCCCGTCCATGCGCGTCACCCCAAATCAAAACGCACCACGCAGTCTTTCGGTAATCGCCACGCGGGCCGCAGCTCGAGCATGTATACCACTCTCATTTCACAATTACGACACCATAAAAAACCTAATAAATATTTCTTACAATCAATAAATAGGGCCTAAAAAACATCGGCGTGCGAATTTCATATCCTTTTCTTTCGGCTTTTGTCGCCAAGTAACAAGTGCGGTGTTATTGTGTGTTTTTTATTGAATTATGTTTGACGATATAAAAAGCCTATGTATCAATATTTTTAAGTAGCAATGCGTATGTGATACGCTCGTTGGGGTTTCTCTTTAGAGGGGCGGCTTGCGGCGTACATGAAGGGTGAGATACTTGTATATACCTACTTGCTTGAGAACGGTGAAATCTAAAAGTGTAAATCATAAATACGAGTATTCAATTTGTTGGAACTGTAAATGTGTCAGTACACATTTACAGTTCCAACAAATTGAATATATATATATATATATATTGGCATCGATATTTGTGCATATGTTTTGGTCCAAATAACTAATGAAAAACAGTTTTTTCATTAGTTATTTGGACCAAAACATATGCACAAATATCGATGCCACAGAAAATGAATAAACAATAGTAATAAAAACTATATCCTAATATAATTCCAAAATAGCATTGTGCTTATTTATTTAACCCAAAAAAAAAATAGGAGGTATGTGCATCGTAAGCGATAACCTAGGTATAAAGTGCATGTCTATTAACCTAAAATAGTTGTCAAGACGTAGGTTTGGCGCAACAACCTATTACCAAGATGCATTGAATAAGTACGTTGACCCCAAACTAAAGACATAGATAAAGACTCACGTTCTGTTATTATGATACCTAAGCGTCTTAATTTTAACTCATATACTGATATACTCATATACTACTCATATATAACTCATATACTCATATACTGTTAATGAGTCATGTTTAACGTTCTGTGTGTTTTTTTTAGATTTTAAATAGCTTTCTGTTTCGTTAAGGCTCAATCCCAACAAGATCAACTGAAAATGCTACGTCTTTGGAGCAAAGTAGAGATAAGAACGCCAAAATACTTATACAAAAAAAATCTGCTATCGCTTTTTAAAAACAATTGCAAATAATTTGTGACAATATTAGACATAGTAACATTTTATCTATGTTGGCACCCATTATGTATTATTTATAGGTACAAAATAACCTTCAATGTTCTTTGTCTTGATATTTTGATTAGGGTAGGTCTGGAGATGTTATTAATAAAATATCCAATATCCTATTTATTTTTTTACTAATTGTATTTAGTATTTTCATATAATCTTTTCTTAAATAGTTACTTGGTTTCTTTATGGTGAATACTGTGTATATCTAATATGAGTAGGCATAGTATACAGGGTGGAAAAAATCTATGGGCCTTGGAGGGGTACCTTAAATCCTTTAGTTAGTTCATTTTACTGAAAGGAAACATTCCTTTATTTTTAAAAAGAAACAAAACTGCATTTAAAGATCTTCTAAAATTCGCTTGTGTCACCCGGGAATCGAACCAACTAAAAATTAAAAAGAAACCCTCGCTATTTTATTATACGAATCGGTAGGATTATTGTTCAGGATAAAATTTGTCTAATAAATATTTCGTTGTCTACCACATAAGTTGTTGTAAGCCACAAAATTTAGTATGTGAATATACAATATATTCACATATACGTTTAAATAGTGCGCTAGAAAATAATTTGTAAGATATCACTAGTTTATTTTTACTCATTTTTTGTGAGGTCCATTAACTTAACGAGACGGCTGTCTTGTTAAGTTAAAGGACCTCAAAATAAAACGTAAAGGTGTAAAAAAATACTTAAAAGTTTTTGTAAATTAATGGTGTAAATTATTCTATATCGCTTTTAAAAATCCACATAAACAATAGATCTAAGCTGCATAAATATAGCTACGAACAGACTTTATATGTGTCAGAGAGTTCCTACATTGACTCGAAACTAATAAAAAGCAATATGAAATAATCAATCAACCCTTGCTACGAGATCTTCCGCTGTATGCTCTAAAAATACTGGTTTTCTCAATTTACTACGTCAGAAGTTAGCACAAACCACCAAGTATATATTATACGTGGTGGCAACAGACTAATTTATTGAATCTATTTTTGGGTTCTTTGAGCTAAACAACACTCTGAACCTTTTTAAGTGCAGTTTCTATCTGCGTTAATTACTCAATAATTCTTGTTATAAGATTCTGTTTATGAGTCTACCAGCTATAACTGAAATGATGTAATGTTGTATTGCAGAGTGCAGCGTATGCGCAGCGGCAGCGGCCGCCGCCGCAGCGGCAGCAGCGGCAGCAGCGTCGTGGGCAGCCAATCACGCTGCAGAAATTAGCAAGTCTTCGACACCCATCATCATAGCCAACGGCACTGTCAACGGAAATACACAGTATAATGGAAACTGTAAGATTACAAATCTTAACGAAACGAAAATCATTAGAATTAAGATAATTTATTTAGATAAATCGTGAGGACCAAAATAAATGAACCAAAATAAATGAAAAAAAATCTTAGAACCAAAATAAATGAAAACATGTGACTTCCGTACTGGTCCTACTATCTCTCACAGAGAGAAGGCCTGTGTCTCGGCAGCGGCCTTGGGAACATTACAGACTGATTAACACATTGAACGTGGTGGTCACCGGTGACCACCACTGACCACCACTGAACTTTCCATATGGGCTGACGCTGATTCGCGATTTCAACAAATTTTACAGATTATATTTTACTGGCTCATATGGTTCAAAATAGTCAAAAACCCCACTCTAAATCATTATTTCTTATTACTATTTAAAGAATTAACAAAATAATTGCTGTCGCTCACACCGGTGACCACCACACCATGGCGTTCAATGTGTTACGATTTAGATAAATTGTCATAGTTATTTCTAACTAGCGATCCGCTCCTGCTTCGCCATTGAGGTAATATGTACCTACATATTACCTCAATGTACTTTGCACGGTTTTTACTACTTGTCAAACACCGAGATTTCTCTTTATTATGGGTATGTAAATGTAATATTAATTTGTAATTAACCTAACCTTTCCAGTAGAAATTCTCTAAATGACAGTGAAAGACGTATTAAAATCCGTTGTGTAGTTTAGAAAAATAATGCGGTTACACAGAAAAGCGACTTTACAATATGTTTGTCTAAAAAATTGCAGAATATCTTGTGCATATTTACGTTTCCTGAAAATTCTATTGCCAAAAGTGTATTACCTAGTGCCTAAAGACGAACAATGGTTGAATATGAATTTATATTGAAATACAGGGTGGCACGGTCATCGAAGTGTAATCTGTTATCATGGATTCAGTCCACCATTCTAAACCTCGCTGTGTAGAATTTTTTCGCAGGCTATTTTTAATAAAATTAGCTGTTCCATACATTTTGACCGAGTACGCATTGCACTTTTCTATATACAGCTGATTTTTTTTGGCATCCTCGTAAGGCCCAGTGACCTAAAAAAAAGGACAAATCATTTCAACATATTTTTTGCATGAAATAAGTAACTTTAGGTATAGGAAATACCTCTTAAAAGAATTTAGCCAAAAGGATTACCTTTAAGCACTTTTTAACAAGCTTTTATTAGTTTCAGCTGTATGTTTGTTTGTTTGTATGTAAGTGACTCGTTTGGGCTCGATTTTGCCCCAATTTAAGCGATCAGATTTACTTTAAACGTTCTAGGCTTATTAACGACCGACGACAATACAATATATTATAAAAAAAAGTTGCAAAAAAAAAAATAGTTAAAAAAACTAAAAAACACGATTTAATAGAAAATCGAACTAAAATCAGAAAATAACTTTTAATTTAAAATTCTAAAACAAAAATAAAGTTATGAAAAAAAAATTAATTTCATTGTAAAAAAGCGTGGGGTGCTCTATATTGATTGTTGTGAATATATATTAGGTTGTCTCAAAAATTATTGCCAGTTAAAAACAAATTATTATTAATATTTTTATATGAATAAAAAACACATTTAATCATTTATCGTTATCTACAACAGTCAGCCATCTACCGGGCAAAATTTGAATACCCTTCTCCCAAAATGAGGCAGGCTGGGACTCGAAAAAAATTTCAAGTTCAATTTTTATACTTCCAGAATTTTCGAATTTTTTTCCTAGTAAATGAAATTTAAGAGCTTGAAATAAATGAAAGTCTAAAGGCGCAAGATTCGGGCTATACGGTGGATCTGGAACAGTCAGCCATCCTAGTTCCTCCAGCTGTTTATGTGTTAACTTGGCGCAATGAGGTCGTGCGTTTTTATGCAAAAGTTGGACTCCAAGTCGTTTTGGCCGCTTAATTTTTAACATCTCTACTAGTTTGCGAAGCTGCTGCGTATACAGATTGGCGTTAATAGTCTGTTGAGATTCGAGGAGTTCCCAGAAAATCATTCCTTGCCAATCCCAGAAAACAGACAACATAATCTTACGACCGTGTTCATTAAGTTTAGGCTGGGCTGGTGGGTTTTGCCCGTTAGGAATTCAATAGGCATGACGCGTGTTAGTTTCATAATGTATCCAGCTCTCGTCACATGTAATAATGTCCTTGAGAAAGTCTCGTCTGTGCGGATGAAGTAACAAACTTTGACAAATGGCCACACGAACGGCCCGGTCATGGTCCGTTAACGCATGAGGTGTCCAACGTGACATCACTTTGCGATATCCCATCGATTTGAGATAACGATCTTTAGTCGCTTGGGATTGTCCAAGCGCCTTCTCTAAATCGCGCGTACTATAGTCTGGATGTAGCTCAAGTTCGTGAGGCAAAGCTCAAAGCACAAAGCAACAAAGCAAACACAAAAGCAAGCAAGCATCAAAGCTGGTAGGTCGGCCTGGGCGAGGTTGATCACCGGTGTCAAGACGCTTGCACCAGAAACGAACAGTCCGATCGCTAGTAGTACCCGGGCCAAATGCAGTGTTAATCTTTTTAGCCGTTTCTGTAGAAGAGACTTTAAGTCGAAGCTCATATAGCATAATAGCTCGCAGTTGACACTGATCCATTTTCACTAAAGAATAAGTATTGGGTTGCGTCCGCGCCTATTTATACCCTCACCATAAAAGATACTCATCCTTACTAGAAAGATCTAGAACTTTCTTGAATTTGCTTTGGTTTATATACGAGAAAATTCGAAAAATAAAATATGGCAAGAACTTATGAGACAACCTAATAATTAGTAGTTATTTGTAAACGTAGAGCTAGTATAGAAATATGATAAAAAGCACCCCACGCTTTTTTACAATGAAATTAATTTTCTTTTCATAATTTTATTTTTATTATAGAATTTTAAATTAAAAGTTATTTTCTAATTTTTAGTTCGATATGCTATTAAAGCGCGTTTTTTTTTAGTTTTTTTAAACTATATTTAATTTAGTACCTAATCCAAAGTTCTGGGCCGTAACTATTTGCACCTATTTTTAGTACATTGGGTCGTAATGTATATCGACCTAAATTTAGGTTGGGCCTTACGAAGATATCTGACGGAAAATGTCTACTCTAGCGGGTTTAGAATCATGTGACGAATTCATGGTTACGGTTTGTGCGTCGATGTCCCTGCCACCCTATGAGTTAGTCACTGTACAAATATATACATACTGGGTGTCCGAAAAGTCATGGATTACCTTTTACCTGCTGATGAACCACATTGGGATCTACCAATAAAAAAAATGACCTACCAACAAAATTTTTTTTCACTAGGGCCGATCAAAAATAAGGTAACTTTTTTTTTGGTGAAAATTTTTAAGTTTGAACCTATATTTTAGGTATTTAAAAGATAATATCTGTAATTTTCTTGTATTCAATTGATACCTAGTAGGATGATTCAAGATGAAAATAAAAAAAACCTTTACTCGAAAAAGTTTTTATTCGTAGAAATCGCATGGAAAAAACTGATCAAAGGTAGAGATTTTCCAAAATTTCATTTAACATCAAAAAATTCGGAAACCACAAGACTTTTAGTATGGTTATTTTTTTTTATTGGTAGATCCCAATGTGGCCCATCAGCAGGTAAAAGGTAATACATTCTTTTCGGACACCCAGTAGGTATATACGTACAAATACCTAAGTGAATTTTCATATTATGTTTTAATTAAATCGTGAACCTTTCCACCCATTTCAACCCACCTCTGAGTAAAGTTAACTCGTGGCATTTGAATGTAAGTTACTTTTATTAAAATATTTAACTTTTGTTCATAATACTTAACAAGGTAGGCGTGGCTCAGTTGTAATTAGATCAAAAATCTTTTCCTTAAAAATATAGTTGTGTGGAAATCTACATAAAACAACTGTTATTTACGGACTGTACTAATAAGTCAGAATACTACTAAAAATATTTAATGAAAAGTAATACGCCTATTGGAAAACGCTTTCGAAATTTTCTAATTGGTAAATGTATAAGTTAGGTAGATTCTTAGTAGTGCAGTAGTCTATTTAATTCGTTTGGAAATCAAATTCAACTGGAGTTATTGTTTGTATGTACATAATAAAAGTCTTAATAAATAAACATTGATTGACTTTTAGAAACAATAATAAGTTTGTGGTCTTTTGGCAGTTAGAAACATATTGATGATTAACGAATAATAATAATAACGACTTCATCGGATCTTAAAGTCTTATAAAAAAAGTGAAAATTAAAAAAAACTGACCAGGAATATCGAACCATCTTATTTTGCAAGCATTTAAAGAGCGTTTTACAAATACGCAAAAAGTTTCCGAGCCGCAACAGTGTCGTGGATTCGACGAAGCGCTAGATTTCTACGGATTTTGCCATCTTTCAAGAAAGTTAAAAGTAAAAATAGTAAACAGGGAGATAAAACGATCCTTTTTGCAAGCATTTCTTAAAATTCGCATTTTTTTGCGATTCGTAGCCCCTGCGTAGCACTGCGTGCAATGCTTTATAATTTTCAAGAGTTACGTCTACGATAGACTATTTTTTACATTAAATAGCTTTCTTGAAGAGAGATAATAAGTCCGATACGTAGCAACAGTGCTAGATCATTGCTACGCGAACACTAATTCAATATTTCTTTAACTTCTTGATA
Organism: Eremobia ochroleuca; assembly: GCA_949629135.1. Classification (NCBI taxonomy): domain Eukaryota; kingdom Metazoa; phylum Arthropoda; class Insecta; order Lepidoptera; family Noctuidae; genus Eremobia; species Eremobia ochroleuca. The sequence goes on from OX451388.1 coordinate 12,354,452, forward strand.
ATATCGTAAAATCTATTTATTAAAGGATTGTTAAAATAAAACAATTGAGATACTATTGAAAGTGACATATCAATTCCCTTTGCTAATCTGGTTTTACATTGCAATCCAATTTAGAGGAGAAACAGCTCATTCCTTAGTACAACTGATCCTTTCTTCGAACTAGCTACCTGAGTCAAGACCATTTTTTTCATCTCACTTGATCTGTAGTTGAATAGTTTGAATTTATGAGGATGTACACTTGCATTTAGATAGTTATTAATTTTGCAGTGCCTTTATGCCAAGTTAATAAAATATAATAGGCCACAACCATTCTCAGTGGGGAAAAGTCGATTCGGTTAGTAAAACAACTTGAATTATTGAATTGCGTCGTGTTAAATACGCTTTACATTTAATTTGAACGTAAAACGAGGATAGTAATGAAACCCAAACATACCTATTTTATATTTTAGGGTGTCAGTAAGCACCACCCCTCATAGGGCACGCCTTTTAAGCAAAATTAACATAGCACATTGGGGTCGATTTTGGGACCACTGTACCCTCCGTTCCGGCGTGGCTCTCGTTTTAAAGTTCCACGATGCCAATACAGATGGCGGTACGATTGACAAAGGCAATGCCATCTGCAGCTAACTTGATGAACTACCAAATTGGGAAGCACACCATGAAATATTTTCGTATACGCGTTTAACACATACTTATTAATTCCATGGTTTAACACTAGAGGACACTTTTAGGCATGTTTGAACGATGTCGTGTAACTGTACGTATTCTTTCACAAATTGAAATAGTTTTAATAACGAAATTCTCATCTTTGTAGTGCACGAAAAAAATATCTGAGAAATGCCTTTTAAAGCTAACATAAGGAAATGGTCTACGTGACACTTTGATCATCACTCAATAGTCAAAGTGCCCCTTACAAATGCTAGTACCATTTGAATTATTAATATTTCCTCCAAGTTTATACCTACATTGAATTTGATTGACCTTTATTGTAGGCAGAATGATCAGAAGTAGCTGAATAGTTATTATTTGAAGGCCATCAAACGATTTCTTTAAACCCTTATGATCTACGAATGTGTTACTCATCTTGTTCTTTAACATTTCCGATACAATATGAATCACATTTCGAAGAAGGGAAGTCTAACAATCGATTAATCAGTTGGTTTTAATTTACATCGAGTCATAGAAATTAAAAAAAAAAACAACTTTAACTAGCTTTTGGTTGGGGTGAAAAGATCAGAGAAAGTGAATACGACAATTGTTCGAGTTTAATTATTTCCAAAACGTGTTTTTCCTGTGAGGCGACTATTGTCAAATATTGTTGATGCATAATCATACGTGGATTAGATCAGTAACAATGGGTCCGGTCCGCCAGGTCGGTAGCATGTGACGTGTCCGAAGGGGACTCCCTCTAACGGTTGGGGAGGATACGCTCCAAATTTCGCCATTCCTGGTTCTCAACCGAAATTCAGAGATGCAAACGTGAAATTGTCACACTTTTAACAATGGACATCAAGCTTAGTAACGAATTTAATAAGAATTCGGAGGGGGTCGCGAATTTAAATAACCAAATGAATAGTTATTCATTGATCTGTTTATTCAACTTTCTGACTTTTGTACAAGCTTGGGATCTTGCTTAAAACTTTTCTTCCTTAAGAAGCATTTTCTACAGGGGTTTGTCCGTTATTTGCAGCCTAGGCATGGGATTCGAATACTTTGATGTACAATTTAGCTGAATAAATTGAGACATTTTACAAAAAACTCAAGAAAACTGAACAGAATTAGACTACTGCCGGTCGATTCTGTAAAAATCTCACCGTGAAATCATAATTGAAGTGAGCACTTAATAGTGTTAATCCCTAGCGAATGACAGCTCACTCCACGCTCACTTCACTCAAGCTTTCACGGTGAGATGGTTACAGAATCGCACGGCAGTTCTTGGAATTGACACGCTGCACAATTCACGACCAAATTGTTTAATTGCTGCAGCTTGGTTCTAATGTGCATCTAGTTTATGAAAGTAGCCTTCATGAACTTAATGCGATATTAATAATTAAGTAAGTATTAAGTAAGTATTATTTATAACGCTTTTCAGTGATAGGGCCATTCGTTTCTGCAACATTTAATGGTAAACTTTATTGTGAAGTGCATAGGGCACTTTTAATATTTTGACCTCATGGTCAAAATATTAGAAGTTATACTTGTTAGAGATAGTTAGAGGGCTCTTTCAATAAAACTAATTCCGTTCAGTCTCAGTTCCGACAGGACCGGGTATCTCGATTTAATGCATGCCATAAACTTGGACGCGAACTCTGCATTCCGATCAAAGTTGTCTCTCAGAACAGAAGATACGGTGACACACACGTTTTGATACACGTTTGAATTCTTTTGATATCAAATAGTTTAGGAATTGGAAATACTTTGCACAACTACTTACTTTACTTTGTTTTACCTAAGTCGTCAATAAAAATTGGGTACTCACTCTTTTATAAGCGAGTCGGTGTAATTTCGTGTCAAAAAAATTACGAAGATAAGGTTTTAATATTTTTTAAATGAAAGCCCAAGAACCCTTTCATTCTGTATAATTCGCGACAGAACATTAATTGTACCTGTGTGAAGTCGTAAAATTTAAACAATATTTAAATAATCTAATCCACGTTTAAAGTATCCATGTCAGAATAATTCTTTAATATCCGTTGAAGCGATAGCGAAGACATTTTCTCATGCATTTTCACTTCGTAACTCCTAAATGTCTAAAGTTCGTTTAATTCAGGTCAATAATTAATCGATATATTATTGTTACATACACATAAATCGAGAATGGTATGGAAACAACGGTACGTTTTTTCATACATACTCGTATTACGACTGATACATATTACGACTGAATAAAACATGAATGATTCAACAAGAGATGTCCAATAAACATCAAAACCTGAAACCAAACAATTGGTATTTTTAATTTAGTCTAAAATCTTGATAATATTCCATAGTATAAAGTTAAAACCTCGAATCTCCACAAAAATGTAATTATAGTTATAAAACCAGCAAAAGCTCATTCAATGGTTTTTCAGCGCGAACTTTTTAGTACTTACACCGGAAATCGCAAGTTACACTTTACCTAACACGGTTTATTTCGGTATAATTCTGAAAATAGTGTTACAAAAACCATTTATAGTTTTAGAAACAAACACAAAAAGACCTGGAAAGTTGGTCATTCCCAAAAGATCCCTTTTGCGGTCGATCGTACGCGGCTTCTATTGAATATATTTTTTGTGAGATTTGAAGATGTTGTTGGGTGTTTGTAAGCAATATGTGAGGTAGGTAGTAGAAGCCGTTCACCCTGCAGCGTGCTCGTGTCTGTTGGGAACGTTCGTGCTCCTCGCTGCGCGCTGCGCCGCCGCCGCCGCCGCGCCAACAAGTGACACAATTTGGGTTGGGGTAAAGCGGCCGGCGCTTTCGGGCGGTGTACACGTTTCGTTAGCTTCTCTATTTTAAAAACTACTTGCTTGACGATATCCGGGAAGGGACCGACCGCATCACCGCGGCGTCGACTCTACACCACTGTCACTCATTTTCGATGCAGTCGACCTGCGTACGCGTCGTTGGTCGCTTCGCGCGCACGCGCGTCCGCCTTTATGCACTTAACACATTTGATAGTTAATAAGTTTTAAACGTGCAAAGGTAAATGAACTTATTATAAACAAAGTGCCTATTTTCAATCAGAGGATGTATGCTACGAAGAGGTGATATTTGTGGTGCCAGTTCATCATTTTTAGTTACCATGACCGGGAGGGAAGGCGGAAATGCAATTCCCTCTTCAAGTAAGTAGATACTTAATTATTTTTTCTTAGTCTTTAAAATTTTTTTTTTTTCTTGTTGTTTACGCCACTTTTAGATAAAACGGAAAATATAGCGGGAACACAATCAAGTCACGTCAAAAAGCTGTTTCATGTGTTGGAACTTGACATGGCCCTTATCGAACGGATGTGTTGTACGCAGTGCCCAGGGAGGCAATCACAAACAGTTCATCATTGAAATTATTCAAATTGAGGTTAATAGAGTGTCGTTTTACTGATGTCACACATATGTGTGCCATGTTTACTGGGTATCAAGTTGATCAACAACAAGATATACTAATTATAAATTCGTACTTCCTAATTAGAGAATGTCTTGTATGGTATGACGTCACGTTATACGCAATAATTTGTATTTTTTTGTGATAAAATCATTTGTATTTATTTTAAGGACTACGGATTTTAAAAACATAACAGTTGAGTCCAGTTTGAAATGAATTGAAAACAAAGTGCGTATATTCATGAATGGACGTACCTACCAGCAGTCCTTGTATTTATAACATGAGTATCAAGTATTGAATTGGAAACATGTGACGTGAACATTTTATCAAACAAGGTCTACGCATCGAGCAGTTAATTGTTTACTATTCCTACGATACCGTTTTAGTTGCTCGCATGCGTGCTGCCTGCGAGTTGGCGCTGCTGCTGCACTGTTTTCGACTCTAACAACACTCTTATAAGTTTTATACTACCAAAATACTTTCTATTTATATTTATCTGTGTGAGTGATACAAACTTGAATGTGTTTAGGTAAGCCGACTGCATTTTAGAAGGACCTTAATCTCACTCCCCACTACTCTTGCACTACGTGTTTTTGTCGTCGACATACCAGAGTTGTAGTGAAGAACGCACTATCGATATTTTTATGCTGATTAGAATATTGTTTACATTCTTACGTAACAACATTATACGGACCGAGGTGTTGTAGTACATCCTCAATATGCGTAAACGTTTTGGGCTTGTATCTACTTCGTTTTGCGTCGTAGTATTTCGAAACAGGAAATTGTTTTATTTTTTTAACAGAAAACGTTACAAAGTTTCGCTTGATCTGTTAAATTAATAAAATTCGTTTGTACAAATCATATACACAAACATGGCGAGAGCATTCTTCGAAACAGGAATTATCATAGAGAGTTATTGAAGTACCATCCGGAATTTTTAGAAAGTCGATGTAAAGTGAGGTGACGTCCCTACGGCAGGGTCTGAGTTCGTAACCAGTCAATTAAATCCGAATGGTGGTACATTCGGCTATCTCTTTCCCGCCTAGCTCAAGATACCCAAGCACAAGCGCCACTTGACGATGATTCACGTTCAAATTCCGTACCTACGATTGATAACAGCAAAAAGTGGTGAATGGCACTATGTTTTAGGTCATTTCATTTGCTTGCTGGACATGCGTCCTACAATCATATTGGTATGCGTTTTGTTTACTACACGTGTGACTCGTTCCATTCAAATAATGAATGAGCATTTGAACTATGATAAATATGTATGTAGGTATTTATATCCTAAATATGTATAACCTATATCAAGTTTGTGTGATTGAGGCAACACTACACTATTTAGATTTTTATGTAGTGAAAATAATAACAAAATAACTGTAAATAAAGCCGATTTTAAATAGAAAAAACCTCATACTTACATATAAGTAATTGTTTTGTCGACGTTCGTGATGTAGTGTAGTACCATTTAATTAAAATATCACGGTTTGTTATCGATAGACGTTTAATTATTTGGAGAAAGACAATTTGTTTAAATTAAAGTATAATAAATAGTAATAAATAGACGTATCTAAGTGTCGGCTTCGTCCCACGCGCGGCAGTGGGCGCTGCATTACTTGCATCTGATCGCTGATGTGTCGCTCTCCGCGTGTGATACGAATCATCACCCGCATCCCGGCGCACTGCCACCACCATATAAAAGCATACTGGAATAAATGTTTCGTATATTAAATGTCCTTTATACTCGTACTACCCTATAGCTACCATTTATTTATTTATTTATTTATCCTCACACTAGAACGCCATTCAGCAATTACACCAGCGGAGCAAAAAAAAAAAAAAAAACTTCATGTGCTGGTTTCCATCCATCCTGTGCGCGGTGGACATCGAACAGGCGGCGAATTCAATTCACCATATTTAATCCTTTGCACCAAATCTCCAACAAAAGCTCTCATAAACTTTGTGGTGCGGTTTCAAGCCCACATTTCTGAGAATATTTCCAAAAGATAAGACGATTGCTCATATGAAAATACGATTGAGAAATATAATGTCGAATACGCAATACTCATAGAAACTGAGACAACAGATGCGAGAGTCAACACGTGTTCGTTTATTGACTAAACTTTATTTTCATTCATGGAAGGGATCCTTTACCTCGTGACGTAGATGAAAGACGATTGAAGATATAAACACTTTTGGTGAACGGTCATTTAGATAATCTAGGTTTTATTAAATAAACACTGCTTATTACACCTGCCCTAGGTAAGCGTTACAACGTCTAGGTATAAAATTATAAAATTAACGTAAATGTTGCACTCAAAATATGCGTAGAACTTCCCCTTCCTGCTTTTAAAATACCACGAGCTTAAATTTAAATTCCAGTTTAAAAATAGTTCATCTAATCGCTTTAGGAACTGACAATAAACCAGAAACGTCACAATTTCTGTCTCGCGTTTTGTTATTAACACGGAGAAGCTAAGCGTTTTTGTTATATTTAGTTGAAACTGGGACATTTTAATCTGCACCACAACAGTTCGTTGCACAACCGTTGTGGTAATTTGATACGAAGTAGAAGAGGCAAAGTAATAGTTAAATATTTGAAAAGGCGCGTCAGTGTTGCATTAGACGAATACATACCGTGTAATGCATCTGTTGCATAGAAATTCCGGCGCATGTTGAGGTGTAGCGTGGAATGTGCGTAGTTGCGGGGAAAGCGCGGGCGCGGGCGGCGCGCGCGCCATGCTGAGTAAACAAAACTACAAAACAGGCACATAGTACAGCAGTCGGATGCGCCGGAGTGCTACCTCACTCGGCACATATATGTATATAAATAACGTGCTGCTACCGCACTAGCGCACCTGGCTGGAGGCCTTAATTTATTGAGGCATCCACAGGCTAGCCCGGTTAAGCAGTCGACGACCTCATAGGTTGAACTGCGAGATGCCATTCAAAATAATAAAATAAAAAAATAATAAAGCACTAGCGCACTGATACCATGTATTGTAATGAGCGAACACCCCGCTACACTTTAATCCGACACGATAGCAAGTTAATAAACGCGTACCTACTAAAATTATGCCAAACGTAAACCTCAAGAAAGTGCATTTGTGTATTGGTTGTCACTTTATTCCGCGTTTTTATTATTAAAGGGGGCTTGAGATAAAGCTAAGTGAAAACATAACATAGTTATAGGATACTGATAAAGTATTCAAATCTCCTAAGGCTCTATCGTATGCAATAATTCAATTTCAGGATGGATAGTTTAGCCGTAAAATCATAACAAACAGATTAACTCTTTGTATGAATGAACAAACAACACGGTGCGGTCTCTACTTTCACTGATTGTAAGCTTTTCAAAATGTTTTCAAGTTATTAATGAAAATCGTAAGTTCTCTAATGAGTACCTGCTATGGTTACCACTCAGTCTCTAAGAATTTACCTGTTTCTTATGCAAACACTGAGTTCACTTTAATAAATATTTAAATACTAAGAAAACAAGACTCTACAAAGAAAAAACATATTTCTTGTAACGGCAAACAGTTAAGATACAAGTTGGTTTTGGTAACATATAAACTAAGCGTCCGATAGAATTTAGTTATATGAAACATGTTCAAATGGATCCCACGTTATTTAGAAACAAGTCTAAAAGCTTTCTCATTAATATGGGATAGGGAATAATAAATATTGAGTATGGTGAGCAAGCTAGTGCGGCGGCTACGAGGCCGACTAGGTGCAGTGTTACGGCAATGAATGAAAAAGGTACCACAAACTTAACCTAAATACCGAACATTCTTCCAGTCCCCACCGCCCGTCGCCTCGCCACGTGTGCTGCGACGACCACGCTTTTACCGCTGCCGCCGCCCGAAATAATATGCTTAGCTTACATACCAACACATGGAAATGTATATCGAATTAGCAAACCCACCAATAAATTCTCATATAACTAACATTTGAGTAAGCCTCCGCGATACTAACGCTCGATTGATGAGAGAGCGTCGTGAGAACTTTTAGCTTGTTTTATTTAAATCTCGATTTGTTATGGTCTAGATTGGACTCACTTTATACATATTTATAACACTCGGCCGCTTATAAAATACTTTAGCTATTTTGTTTATTATATCCAGACAGTAAATTGAAGATATTATTTTAATTAAAATAAATTGCAAACACTTAACATTAAGAGAAATTATAGCCGTGTTTTGAATGATGAACAAAAAATACAACTTGGTAGGTATTTGGAGATAAGTCATTCACTACGGAGAAATAAAAAATACTTGGTGCTAATCAGTGTGAGTATGAGAATCGGTGTTTGTCATCTAAAGTATTTCCGGATTTTTCTAGTAAACTTGTTAGTCACTACTTACTTATATTTTTTTCGAAGAAGTAACATTACATTAACATTAGTCATCGCTATAATATTGATGTTTTCGATAGCTAATTTACTACCACCATTCAAAGGTATACTCTCTTATAATTTGGTTGAAACTTAATACGCTTAAATACATAAGGAATTAATAGCTATAGTGTAAAAGGAGTTGTCTTTTATTTCATTCCGTTCCCACGTTATTTGTTGTCTCGGTGCCCGATAAGGGGAACAGTATACCCTTTCTTCATCCAGTATACGTTTGTAGGCCCTTATTTATTGCTAATAGATTTCCGAACGTTAAAATGTCTATGCATGCGTTTAGAAGCAAGGGACTGCGACCCACTTAATGAAATTTGTTGATTAGTGAATTTTTTATGATCTTTCTATTCAATAGAAACACATGTTAATGTGGCGCCGGTATTACTTATTTTTATTTTCCTATAAAGTTTCTTGATATAAGAATGATAGATATATCATCCGGATACATCATGTTGTCATACATTTGGAAATACTATTTGCCACGATTGTAAATTCATCAACTACGTCCTTTTTTAATGCATAATTGTCTCCTTCTACCCTTGAACCCTATAAACAAGTATTGTATTTAATAAGATAGCATGCGTTAATTAAAGCATAGAAGTAAAAGCCTGTTAACATCGGTCGTCGTAAAAACTATGAACCGGAAACAGGCTTTAAGTGTGAAGGAACTAAGTTGTAAAAAAACTCAATTAGATGGTAGATTCTGTAACGGGTAAGAAGGGGAGCGTTGCGCGGGCGCACGAGACTGTAAGGACTCGCAGGACTGACGGGAGCGGGCGGCGGGCGCGGCGCTGGTGGAGCGATACTTACAAAGTGAACTGTATATTATTTGCAGGTGCAGCGGGCGCGAGCGGCAGCGCCGTCATAGGGGTGACGCGCCGCGGACGATGTAAGTGGTTCAACGTCGCGAAGGGATGGGGGTTCATTACCCCTGACGATGGCGGGCAAGATGTTTTTGTGCACCAGGTGATTGTTATCATTTTATTCCATGAAGCATGCACGCAACGAACACAATTTAAAAATGAGATGTGACGCAAAATGTTAGACGCATGCCTACGTAGTTAATTGAATCGCTCCGTTCTCTACAATAGTTAAAATAGGAAAATCAATCCATCCAAAAAAATATTGTGGCGTATCTAGCGGTTGACCCGATAGTGCGCTTATTTGTTTGCTCGGCTTATCAAGGCCGGATGTTTTTTCTATACATTTGCGCCACCAAACTTGTACTTCGTTCGGCTGCAGCGACGCTAGCGGTAAAACTTATATTAGGTCAAGACTATGTTACTGGATGGCGATAACGTTGATTTTTTTCTCATAAACGATAAGTAAATTTATAGCCCATTGAAGGGACCCACAGTCAATAATAATAGTTAGCAAGAAATTGTTATTTTTATACTGAACTAGCGAGCGCCTCATGCGCCGCAGTGCCGCTGTCGTACGCACAAATATTATTACGACTTTGTGACTACTCCACCGATATTATTTACTCTCAATACGTTTTGAGCTTGTGGTTGTGGGTTGACACTTGAAACCAGATTATGAACCATAAAAATTAGAAAACGTTCATTATGGTTATTAAATACTGATAATTTTCAACGAAACGCACTAATTCCAGTTCTTTTCTGAACAATATCGTTGGTTTCGTTAGGTTTTTATACATTTTATCGTAGTTTTTGTTGTCAGGACCAAAGAAACCCAAGCAAGTAACCTGACACATTGATTCGTTTCTTTCCAGAGCGTGATCCAGATGCCAGGATTCCGGTCACTAGGAGACGAAGAGGAGGTGGAGTTCGAGTGCAAGGAGTCAGACAAGGGGCTGGAGGCGACACGCGTTTCTGGACCCTCGTCCGTGGACTGCCAGGGATCGCACCGGCGCCCGCTCTCCAAGAAACGGTTCAGAAAGATACGGTAATCTTCGCTAAGTAGCGTAGGAGGAAGTATCTTAACGCCAGTTTGTATGGACGATACTTCCTAGCTTGCGGTTTGATATTGCTGAACATAGAACCGTTCAAAAAGAGTTGCTGTAGGTTGCATCTCAGTCTCAGGGCAAAGCTTAACATTACCAAGATTTGTAGGCTGGTTCACGATTTCCCAAGGTTTCAACAGGAAATGCAATATTTAGTAGCTGATTACGTAATTAATGAGCTGGAAGATGCAGAATTATAGCGCAAAACGGTTAGCCCGTTCTGCTTTTATTTTGATAAATGCAGAACAGACAAACCGAAAATAAATCTGCGAAGGGAACTTAAGTAACGAAACTCTATTTTCGTACAAAACTGCTCTACCAAAGCCAATAAAACTGCTCTACTAAAGCTAATAAAATTTTGTACTGCAATCTCATGTTGTAGCAAAAAAGTATACACGTTGTTATAATAAAAAAAAATGGAGTTGAATAGTTGCTTAACTACTAAAATATTACTATTAACTAAGAAACACACAGACTACAAATCTAGTTCATATGCCTTCTCTATTAAATCATGTCAAAGGAAAAATTAAAAGGCAAACATTCAGTTATCAAACTATTAAACAATTTCATGAAGTAATAGTCAAACGATAACCTATTGAAATTAATATCGTATGATTACGACACGATTTGACTATTTCAATGATATTGTAGGTTTGTATTTGGTCTATCGAATGGTTAACAACAGCCGGGTATGAATACATAGGTACAATAAAATATGACAACATAAAACTGCTATTGCAGTTTCAAAGTGTGTCTCACTTCAAAGGTGCACGTGGTGTCACATTTCATATAAATATGAATATCATATTAGATTTATTCTATGTGCTTACTTGTTGCCGACCCAAACACTTAATCGGAAGGTTATCGCTTTATCTAACCATGGGAAAATATCGAACCTACGAAGCTACCAAGCCATATTAACTTTCTTGGAAATACAGTTGAAATCTTTTTTACCACACGGCATAGGCAGAGATGCTAGATAAAATTCTATTTTGAGCAGTGTTAAATAGATAAGGATTGATCGTAATGTGTTAATTGGGTTTAAAATGTAATAGAACAGAAATGTGTCTATTATCTACTAGGAGTTTTGTCAGTTTGATTCAAGAAGAAAACGTAATTCTTGTTGTGGGTTAACACAATGTGCAGATCTACGGTTGGTCGTTACATTAAGATACATATAAATATAAATTCATGTCAATGGTAAGTAAGGAACGGCGAGTCTTATGAGGAAAATCCATGGAATATCCAAGAGGTTTTGGTGGTATAATCCGATATAAATGGTAGAATCTTTCATGTTTAATTTTTTACATCGGTGGCTCCTCACAAATTTTAGGACACGATGGCTTTCGATTATAAGTTATAAGTCATGCAATTGACAGAATGCAATAAATGTAGTTTTATCTAACAAGCATCACAAACATTAATTAAATGAATTAACGATTTTTAATTACTTTTAAATTAATTAATTTATAGGCGCCACCAAGGTCATAAAATAAACCCTGAAAACTCCATGTAAACGCCTTAGAAGATTACGCGTAGTAAATTTTATTGTAAATGAAACTATATCGCCACCGGCGGTCAGTGCGCCGTGGTGTGCACCTGCCATCTAATCTCTTCACCACCCTTGGTTGACGGGTAGAGAATGCCTAAGGCATTAAATCCGCCTTTGTACCTTTTTGTGCGAAAAGTTTAAATATATAAAGTATTAACAACTGTCTGGACATTAGTTAATGTTTTTTTATAAGGTTTTTTACACATCATTTTACCTAATGTTGAAGTCGACCTTAGTACGTCGACATCAACGTAATAATAGTATCGGTAAATTAGATATTTTTTGGTTTTGCTTTCATTTTTTGAAGCTAGCTGCATGTTACATTTCATTTTCAATAATCAAATTAATATTTTCAAAGTCCAATTTTATTATGATTTTTGAACCTAAAAAGTTTTGTTTTGGTGATGGTGGTTATTATAGAAAATGTCTTAAAGATAATGGTAATATTTGCTTCTTTCCAGTTGCTATAATTGCGGTGAGTTCGCCAACCACATAGCCGCTAAGTGCAGCATTGGCCCACAACCAAAGAGATGTCACAACTGCAAGAGCGAAGATCACCTCATCGCCGACTGCCCAGTGAAGGTATAAATATTTTTTAAATACGAGTATTCCTTCTCTTCTTTTTCTTAAGTATACTCAAGGACATCAGGTCTATCTCGGTCCGTAAGCCCCAGTATTAACGTTGCTGATTATGGTAGCCTATTGTACATGATTGTCATAAACTATTTCCGTTGTAGTCGACTATTTGTTATTTTATTCCAGTATAACTAATTATTCTTCTCTCTAGCGTTTTGCTGGTATCTTAAATATAACTAATACCCCAGCAATCTAAATTAAGGTGAAAAGACACCACCTACATTTGCCCACTTAATAGAATGAATTGTTTGTCTCAAATAGTGGAAAGTTTCTATAACAGTCCATGGTGACGCTGATCAAGGGCTGTCTCTATAAAGAGGATGAGTATAGTATTAGTCATCGCCAAGCAAACATATTGGCGATCGACGTATCTGTTTATTAGGACAATGATGCTACCAACCCACTGCCACTTCAGTTTGCTTACTCTGCAAGCTATGTCGGTTACTCCGGTTCTTTTCCGGATAATTTCATTCCTGATTTTATCCTTCAAAGAAACTCCGAGCATAGCTGGCTCCATAGCGCGCTGAGCGACCTTGAATTTGTGGACCAGCTCGACCGTCAGTGTCCACGTTTCTGTCGAAGATGTCTGTCGAAGGGCCGATGGGCGGTGGAGCTGACGAGTCCTGGAGCGGAGACCGCGTATCGGCAAGCGTAGTGTGGGACGCTCCCCAGCTAGATGGACGGACGACCTAAAGAAGGTGGCTGGGGTAGACTGGATGCGGAAGGCGGAGGACAGGGTGTTGTGGCGCAGTCTGGGAGAGGCCTATGTCCAGCAGTGGACTGCGATAGGCTGAGTTGATTGATTGATTGATGCTGCCAAAGCTCTAGACCAAATCTCTCTCCCTTTACAAGTATACTGAAAGTAACTGGGGACAAAGACTTAGCAAACCTCTCGATCCCGCTCGCGTGACATTTGCTTAATTTACATTAGTATCTAATGCTACACGGAGAGAAAAAACTTAGAAAAATTACTGTGCTGTCTCATAATTTGAGTGCATTTGAGTGGTAATGGAAAAATGACCATGCTAGCACGGTAAAAATTCTTATGCTGTACAGTAAAATTTATTGGACAAATAGTGAATATTTCCCAATCTCACTCAGAAATTTTTCTGTAGATGTCACTTGCACTCACTTTACAGTGACGAGCACAGTAATTTTTCTAAGAATTTTCTATCCGTGTAGCAGTCCTTGTCCTAGGTTACCACGTAAGTATAGCGAGAGCGCATAGAGGAGATTGAGCTCTTAACATTTAATCGGTGGCCTGCACCAATGGGAACTGGGCTTAAGATCGCTATCTGATATGACGTCTTCAGTTGCATGCTTCAGCCCATAATCACTGGTTATATGAATATCACTGCAGAAAGTCGTCTCTCTGCAAAGATATTCAAATAGTTAATTAGTTATAACATTGCGTATGTAGAGAGTAGAATCATTAATTACCTAATTTTACGCCCTGACAAGATTATTAAATAAAGTTTTCAATTTATAGGTGGAGAAGAAGAAAGACGATGCAAGCAAGAGTAGTTCGAGCAGCTCTCAGGAAGGGCAGCAGGACAGCCCGCCTCACGCGTAACTCCGTCAACACACATACTGTAATCCAAAACCCGACGAAACTTGTAGACTTTCTAACGGCATTTCTTCACTCTTACTTTGATTATGTTATAACGTTTTATAAGTTTACACAAAGCTTATTTCCATCTAGATACTCCATTTTAAATTGAAACGACTTAATTGAATTAACAGCTTTGACTTCAAGAAATACATATTTTCTCCACGACCAGCTATCATCAAAAACATTGTAATAACGCATCTACCTCAATATAGTTACAGATAAACTATACAAATAAGTACAAGACTGATCGGTACAAATCCATAATTCTAGTACAAACTATACAATATACTTTTTACATAATAATTTTAATGATAGTAATATTACAACCTAAGTTTGCAAACGTAACGTAAGTACAAATTTTATGTGTTCGAGTGACCTTAATTATTTTACGTATATTGGTGTTTATCCAAAGTTAAGTGTGTGTTTATATTATTATTATTTTGTTGCTATATTATATTATGACAAACTTTATGTTAATTTTAGCTCATAATCAACGACAAGTTAGAATTATTATTATACCTGGCTATGACAAAAATTGAGAGGGTTTACAACATACGCTTACCAATAAACGTGAAAAGTAAAATGAAACTTCAAAGATCAAAACAAATTAATAATATGTAATACTTATATTGTAACTTAAAGTACAAAACCTTTAAGGTAAGAGTAGAATCTGTATGTACTTTGCTGAAATAGAAATACATGTAAGCCCCTAATATAATATTAGACGGTTAACTTAGGAAAGAAAGTAAATAACAATTTTGTTTGAATATTTTTTCAGATACAATGTAAACATTGAAGTTAATGTGCCAAAGTCAAATTAACATTGTTGCAATAATTGTAAAAATATTTTTAATTAAGTGTAGATTCAGTACGTATTATATTTCCGTATTATATTTCTATTACTTGCCGTAGCATATTAGAGTGCTATTCTTTATACGGATAACAGACAGTACAAATATAATGTTTCTACGAATATTTTTAGATTAACTTTGCCATGTATAAAATTTGCGATTTATGTTTGCTCAAGAGCCTAATCATAATTAAGTAGAACAAGTTGTGAGTATAGTGTGGGTTTATTCAATCCTGCAATGAGAGTATACAATTTTTTTTCCCATTCCCAGTTGGTTGATTGCATTGTTAGCATTTGCAGTTTAATCTAATGCAAACATGGATCGAGATATATAGACTCATGTAGAGCGAAATTAGTGCATTTTATCGATGGGACAGTCTCCTGCAGTGTAGGTAATTGAAATGTTTCTGCTATCATTTGTCAGTAACGAACGGCTATATGAATCACCTAGTGGTAGGAAGCTACGAAAGTAAAAATCGCAGCTGTTTAACTTTTGCTGCATCTATTAGAATTAACACACATGATAGATTGTTGTTCACGTTTAGAAATTCCATTAAAATGATGATAAAGATTAAGAATAGTGAAACACAATGCACAGGTGTGTACCTACTACCAATAATTATATTTAAACAATCTATCGAATTAAGGTATGACTTTTACAGTATCCTATTACTAAGGTCACATAAATTCATCATTTGAGACAGTGAGAATGTGTTCTGAATTATTTTTTATATTGCACGACTCATTATGCGAAGCATTAGAGAGTGCTTTACGATCGAAACATTTTCTTTGCCTCCTTAATACAACTATTTCTATTATTACACTCCTGCTAGTACACAGAACCTACTTAATGTATTTACCATTATATAGATAATTTAATGGATATTAATTCCGTAATTTTCAAAAATTGATTTAATGCAGTAAAAACGAAAAAAAAAATCAAGGTATTTCTAAAAAAAATTCCCGTCACTCAAATATGAAACCTGAAAACATTGTAGCTTGCGAAAAAATCAATTAATTGAGTTATTTTTTTTTTATAGATTCGTTTCACCCATAGGAGGAACCCTGTTGAAAATAGCTCTTTAATTCAAAGTAGTTTAATTATAATTAATAAAAAACTAACTAATATAATATCTATATCTATGGTTTTTTATACGATCAAATGAGCATTATGAATCGTGCACTTTTGGATTTTCCTAATTTTTTTTTATGCTATTGCAGAATATTCATTTACCCATCGATGTTAATTTAAGACTTTTGTTTTTTACACACAAAATCTTTTAAGGTAGTTTAGATTCAAATAATAAGGAGTAATAATCTACCTCACTATTTATGAATATGACTTAGTTATTGTAGTTAAGATATTTTACTGTATTTGTTTTTAGGTTATAAAACTGACTGTCATAACCCCAACAAGTTATTAGAATCATTACTCACAGGCCCACTGAAACTGTCTCTTAAACTTTTTTATGATAAACAGTAAATCATAATCATAGAGCAAGTATTTGCATACTTGCTCTATGATTGTAATATTAAGAAATACAATACCTAGACGACACATACACGAGGTAATGTACGATTTATCTAGTTTAGGAATAATTAATGAGTAACGTCCGCCTGCGTTAGATACCAATGAATTTAAGATTTTGTTTTAAGAATCTAAAGCTTTCAACGTTGTATAAGCAATTATTAAGTATTGTTTTAATTATTATTAATAAAGTCACGTTTTAACATAATACAGCAGATAATGGCTCAGTTCACAGTGGTGCCTACACATTTAATATTGAAATTGAAATGGTTTTACGTGTTTAATTGGTTACGTTCTCTTTCAAATATTTGGCACAAATATAATTGTGTTATTGTAAAATTCAACAGTCATACACTAAGTCAGTGTTTTTAAATGTATATCAGTTACAGTTAACATCAGAAGCCGATCATAGTTTTAATTTTCGTTCAACAATAGAATTAACATTTACAAATCGAACATTTGTTAGCGAGATAACAATAATATTGTCAAGCTTTCTCTGAAGAACTTTTAAAACTTTTGTCACTTACATTAATTTGATGTTGGCTGTACGTTGTAAAACGTAAAAAAAAAAATGAAGGTTATCAAATGCTATAGCCAGTTGGAACACTCGCATGCGTGTTAAACTTGACCTACTTATTCCCAATAGCAACTGAAATTTAAAATTCTATCTTGACTTTAAATAATTAACTGAACAAGTAAATAACATAATATTATGTAGTAAGTTTAGTCATGTGACATCACGGTAGCGGCAGATCGGTTTAGAGATATTATAACTACGGGTCTTTTTTATATAGAAGTAGTTGTATTTTTAATTTATAAGATTTTAATGAAAGACTATTTGCAAACATCTACCTCATAAATTAATTACGTTAAATAGAGTTTATTGATAAGTTAATTAACATTTATGAATTCTAGCAATTATTTTTTTTCCATAATTATATCTTTGCTGAATGCCGAATTTCTTTCTTAGAGTTTAAATTTTGTTTTTTATTATTATTCAAAGAGAAATAAATCATAAAAAAAATGTTGTTATTTTTTTCCTACGCTGTTTACACCTAGAAATAATTACAGGTTAAATAATATTATATGGGCCTTATATAGAAAATGCTTCAGGCATTAAGTCCACCTTTGTACAGTATGTTTTTTTACTTGTGCATAAAGTTTTAATAAATTATAAATAAATATACAGCAGTAGAACTGTCTACACAATACCGGCAGGTATTGTGTAGAAAAGCTTAGAGTAAAAACCTTGAAAATGTTTTAAAATAACCTATTCTCGGCATGGTTTTCAGTGTTTCAGAATATTATAAAAGATACCAACACAAGCATTACAATAACAACGAATTCTGACACTGATTTTACCAATCATGGAACTTTTTTGTGAATAAGGAAAAGTTTTTCCTAAGCTTACTTATGTATAAATTAAAAAATTCATGCCTAAGTAAATAAACTAATATAATGGGAACCATACCCGTAATTGCATCTACGTAATGAGTTTCTACACAAAATGACCACGAGTGAGTGATGGTAAGGTCCTTGGAGAGAGATGGAGCGGTGCGGGGGGCGCGCGGGGAGCGGTCGGCGCGGAGCAGAGATGTCACGTTTTTCAGCGAAGCCGGGCGAAGATGGGCGCTCGGAGGATGCAGTAGTGCGGGGCTCCCTCCCCCTCCCCCTCCCTGCCGCTGCCCCGCGCTGACGTAACGCTGCCGTGTCCGCCGCCCGCCCTAGTGTGTGCCGCGCCGCGCTCCGACCGGGCCATCACGCACGCCGCGCCCAAACGACATCAGTGCTAATCACTTGACGTTTCCCATTTTTGCGCTCTGGTTCTGAGCTTTAAAAGTGAATGAGGTGCATGACGAGGTTGTGCATACGCTTATGTACGTCCCCTAGCATTTATCCCAATTTGTAATTGCCGTAAACACTCGACACCGCCCTTAAAGGCCGGATGCATCGGTGTCATTCTCAAATGAGTTATCGCGTTGCAAAATCTCGGTTCTTTGATTTTTCTAAGGCGTTGGTAGTTCATGTTATAGTAAATTGGGTGCTAATTTAAATAATAATTAACTTACTTTAATGCTTTTCAAAATAAATGACGGGGTTAAAACAGTTTCTTAAGTTGAAGCGTAGTAGGGAAATGAAACGCATAGGAGTATTGATGTTCGTTTTTGTAACGAGATTTCGACCATGAAACATACCCTTAAAATTATTGTCGAATTATAGAAACGTAGTACGTTTACATAAAAAACAAAGTATCAAAATTAAGTAAAAAGATCAATTTAATTTCGGACTTTTAGGAGCAAACGAGATAACTACACGACATTTCCTTCTAGGTCTCATGATAGCCGAAGTTGTGTAACATTAAACAACTAAGCGGGTAATAATATCTGATCAACTGTGTTGTTAGCAGCAATGTGTATCACATAGACCAGCAGTCAGCTCATACACAGTATTGATAGTTGGATAATAGTTCCGATTGATATGATCATACGGTAAGTTAGATGTGATCGATCCTGACAAGCGTATGTAGTGTAAACATTAAGCTTTTTAGTGATTAGAAGCATCATTTACTGCATTTTATATCTTCGAGCTTCCCAGAACGAGTCATCTGGTGACTGCCTCGTGCATACCATCATCCATCTTCATTGTAGTTTTATTTATTCCAGCAGCATCGATGGCCTTGAATTTAGATGAATGTATTCGTTATTTTAACAAATGTATATGCAGCAGTAACTCAGCCACTCGATCTGTTACTTCAAGTGGAATACGTTGTATTGTAGGTATAGTTAAAACGACATTTGGAGTTAAAATGCAGCGGTGAATACATTGGGAGCATCGAGATTGCTAACATAATATCGATCTGTATATAATCAAAACCAACTATCTCTTTACTGGTCAGAGGGGAATAGGAACATCGTTTGTGGTACCTAATGGTTTTGAAGTATATCACGACTTGTTGCACTGACTACTGTCATGGTAAGCTCATTGGGCGCATCGATTACTGGTTCATCATCTTTAATGTACTTTTACCTAATAGTTATTACGTCAAATATAATAGTTAAGCTTTCGTACTCAGTAAATACGGTAACATGTTTGATTTGTGTAAGCTTTTTTGTTTTAATTGAGCTTTTGACAATAATTTTATTTTAAAACAAATTAACGCTATTGGACATAGTTAAACATAAATAATACCCAAACATATCGTTAATTTTAACATTGTATTGAGTAATACCTACCAATTACATTTGATATTACGTTACTAAAACATTGTGCAATAGAAAATATATTCAAGTAATACTTCCATTCCATTTACGGAATTGGTTGGCAAAGGTCTAGAAGTTCTCGAAGCTTTGGCTGCGCTTCACTCTTGATAATTAGACTTAGATGCACTCTGTGGCGAGCTAAATGTAAGAACTTACACTGTAAGGGGAAAATATTCTTCCTGAACAAAACTTTCAATCAATTATCTAGTCATGAACATTCGTGGTAAGGTTTTTAGATTTGTTCCTGAAAGTATATTTTTAGTGCGCCATCTGCCAGTTAACGATGTAACTGATGTCCTTTTGTGTATGTTTTCGAAGGTAGAGGTCGCTACTTCCTACCCCTATGACTTATTGTTAGTTAATTCATAGCTCGCTCGTGGATTGCACTTGTTTTCATTTCGTTATATATTTTAACCCTACTTGCTTACTCAATACGATTACTGGTAAACAGATTTTTTAAATTATAATTTTGTATTTGTCAACAACAGATGAATGAAATAGAACGATATATTAATTACGTATGATCATTGTGTTTATAGTGAGTGTGCAAGTTAATGGGACCTAATACTTGTTTATTATATTTTTAACTATTACAATTGCGATTATTTTAGAGATAATCACTAAAATAATCGCAATTGCAATCGTTTTTCTACCCAAGAAGAGAGATCACATACCTATATACACACGCATTCCGTATTATAATCAAATTACGAGGGGCCCGTGGCTAAATAATAACAGCCGCACAGCTCGATCGATCTGGTTAAGCTACGCTTGCTGCGGTTGATCTGTGGTTGGGTGACCATCTTTACATACCGAGACCCCTCCGTGCCTCGGAAAGCACGTTAAGCCGTTGGTCCCGGCTGTCATTCGTGGATCTTTGACAGTCGTTATGGGTCGTCAGTAGGCCGAAATTCTGACAACCAGTCTTACCAAGGGGTATCGTATTACCCAGTAACAGGGTTGTGGAGGTCAGATAGGCAGTCGCTCCATGTAAAATACTGGTATTCAGCTGCATCCGGTTAGACTGGAAGCCGACCCCAACATAGTTGGGAAAAGGCTAGGCAGATGATGATGAAATTGAAATATAGAGCTCGTTAGACCCCCAAAATAACTACAACTGCAACGACGTCTTGTGTTGTAAAGGTTTACTGTCAACAGAAAAACTGTGTATACCATAAGCTAAATAAAACTAGATTTCGCAAAAATATTGCACTAAAATAGACGATTAAAGGGTAAAAGGCCTTTTGATAAAAAATTTGACAAATTGAAATATAATAATTTTTTTTTTTTTTTTCTTTTAGTTAGCACAATTTTTATTCACAAAGACACAACAATTACAATATACAAGTTAATACTAAAATATGCATATATTATATACAACAATATAACAAAAAAAAAAAAAAATTAAGAAAAGGTCATTGGGCATCAAATTAATTAATTAAATATATAATATATTTTTAAATATATAATATAGTTGACAGGCCTGTTGGTCTAGTGGTCAGTGGCCCTGAATGCTATGCGCAAGGTCGTGGGTTCGATTCCCACCTAGGACAAATGTTTGTATGATAAGCACGATCATTTGTTCTTTGTCTTGGTGTAATTTATCTATAATATGTATATGTATGTATTTAGAAATATATATGTATGTTTATCAGTTGTCTAGTACTCATAGCACAAGCTCTGCTTAGTTTGGGACTAGATGGCGTTGTGTGAATGTTATGGAATATTATTATTAATTTGCATGTAATTTTTGAGTTATATGTCACAATTATTTGCATTCATTTCCTGAAATTAAAGCTTTATTACGTGACTAATAAAATATACAATGGCCAGTAATAACAAAACCACCATAACACTTGGGATTAATGAAAATTATACCAAATTCTGCTCTATACGAGTATTAGTTCAGACTGTAAAGATAAATACCAAAATAATGCCTCATAAGTTTCATATTCAAAGGCATTATTTTGGTATTTATCTTTACAGACAACTAAAACAATGAGGCATGGATTTCATTAGTGGCAAGTGCCATGGTGGTTTTGTTATGACTGTATTTTAGGCACAACCACTAGCTAGTTATAAATCCATCTACAATTATTTCTCTTTCCATGAAGTTCCATATTCATTAATTTTTTTATGGTATTTATTTTTAAAAACTAAAATACATTAATGAGGCATGGTTTTCATTAGTGCCAAGTGGTTTTGTAAAGACAGAATAATAATTGTCGATTGATTTACAGCTAACCAGTGGTTGTGTCTAAAAACAATCATAACAAAACCACCTTGGCGCTTGGCACTAAGGAAAACCATGTCTCATTCTTTTAGTTTAATCTTCAAAGATAAATACCATAATAAACATTGTCATGGAATTTTAACTTAAAAGGGAGAAAAATAATTGTAGGTGGATTTACAGCTAGCTGGTGGGCTATCTAGTGTTTGTGCCTAAAATACAGTCATAACTAAATCACCATGGCACTCGACACTAATGAAAACCATGCCTGATTGTTTTAGTTTAGTCTATAAAGATAAAACACTATAGAAATTGTCATTGAATAAGTAACATTAAAAGAGAAAAGAAACATTGTAAATGGCCAGTAATTGTCTTAAAATTTTTTTTAAGAAACTTGAGGATGACCAAAGCTAATCAGTCTTCATCAAATACGGACTTGCAGTTCGTGGAAGTAAAGTGAGATTGAGGATCGCAAGTTATTGATGAATCCCAATTTTAAAAGTGAAGTCAGCTTCTCTTGACATAAATGTGTTTTTGATTGCAAGAAGGTGGTGTGAAAAAAAAAATGATTTCTAATCATGGTTTAATTACCTAGGTTCTATGACATGAAATGAACTTTTATCTAATAGAAAGCATTGATTAAGACAACAATGTTTTCATGATTTTTTTATACTGAGTGTTGGCCCAGTGGTCGTGGTTTCGAAACCAGGCAGACGCTTTACGTTGTGTAAATAATTTCATCACCGCTGCTTATTACGGTGAAGGAAAACATCGTGGAGAAATCAGCATGTCCTAGAAACAAAAATTCCACTACATGAGAGCCGCACTGGGAGCGCGTGGTAGATCATAGCCCACTTCCTCTAAAAAAAGAGGAGGCCTTCGTCCCAGCAATGGGAAAATTATAGGCTGATTAAGCTTTTGTAAGATATTTTATGTACGTTATTGGGTTTAGGTTTTGTATTTATTTATTAAAGTTCTAGCTCAATATAACTTTTGTATTGGACTCGCACTGAAATAAATATTATTCAGTAAAAATAATTCATTCAAAAAAAAATTTAATGTTAATTTGAATTGCCCTCAGAAACCATTTCTGTAAATTTATAATAGTGATTATAAAAAGCAACCCTAAAGTTGTGCACAATTAATCTGAATATCGATCATCCTTACGTAGGATAAAACGAAGTCGCCGAAATGTCTGTACGCGCATAGCTTCCGAAAGACTGCACCATATTGGATATTTATTTATTTTTTTTGTTGAGTTTGGCATTTGCATTTGCCAGGACAAGGTTTGTATGAAAGAAAATTGCGGAAATTCGAAAAAAAAAGTGCACCCGTGCAAAGGCTGCTGGGGCGGGCCGCTAGTTAATTAATAAACACAGATGGCGATTGAGAATGAATATACAACGTGTAACGTTAAATGCGCAAAACCTGAAAATAGTTTGATTAGAATAACGAGCAGAATTAATTGAACCACTTTTTAATATAGGTCACATTTTTCAAAAATCTTCATTAAAAACGTTGCTGGGTCTATTTATTAATAGGTCAAGGAAGCCAATGTCAGCGCGGCGCAGCGGCCCGGTAAAGCATCGTCGCAGACGCAAGAAACGATCAGAATGGCCAGTAAAACTAAAACAGCACATAAAACCTTACTTACTACTTATTTTCTCTCTGAAATAGGTCAATTGAATTAAAAGTCAGTTGGGGTAAATCAAATCAATCAAAAGTCATTTATTTAAACTAGGCTGAGAATCAGCACTTTTCGAACGTCAAAATTACAAAAGACAGTACCCCAAAACGCCCGCCCTTCACCACTTCCTAGTGCTTTCGCTGGGAAGAAGAAGTGGCGCAACAAACTCCCCAGCAGCACAGCTGCCTGTTCAGTTAAAAAATACTTGACTGAATACAATACAAGGTATGCAAAGTAATTAACAGTACAAGACACAGAACACTAAATTAAATTATTTGCCATATGTCAGCTAGCAACGCCAATATACCAAGAAATACAATAAAAAACTATACGTACTCAAGCAAAAATTATTAAATGAAAATTAAATAAAAGCCTCCAGGTATAAAGGGCGTGACCGCTAACATATTTATGCAATGCTGGGTTCTGTTTACATAGCTGTCGCTTGAAGTCACAAATGATAAACTAGGACCATCGAAGGAAACTAAACTAAATAAACAAGTTATTACTAATGATAACAATAATAAAACCATGGTCAGCAAGACGACCAGTCACCACAAGCAGCACCCGTTCACGAGCATAACGCAAAGACCTCCGACGCTACTGCAAGCAGTGACATCTAAGGGAGCATGACGAACTTGCTGCCGGTTGCTCAGGTAAGAATAATATGATCAATCGTCGAGGTCACTAGCTAACCACATATTGCAATCAACTCATTAGAAAACATTACAATGGGTTGATTATGTCAATAATAAAATAAAAATAAAATTAAACTGATTTGACTTATACAGCCCAATAAAAAACAATTGTATAATGAGCTCATATAACCTATCAGTATTCTAATTCTGGAGAAAGAACATAAACATTTTCTTGGGGTGTCTGAGGTTTTGCGCATTTAACGTTACACGTTGTATAGGTGCTATACTGTATGAATCTGTATTGTTATTAAACATAACCATTAGCCATCGATCTGAAATTGATTGTGTTCTATGTTGATGGTTTAGTCTTGCTTTAAGAATTTGCCCAGAAATTCATAATCATGTGGATTCAAATACCTAATAGTATTCTGGTAGTTGGTAGAAAATATTCAGTAGCTAACTACATCTTCAATGCAGTAACTATATTTGTAATTGGAGGAAATTACGAAGCTAATGTAGAGAGAGAAAGTGCGCACTAAAAACGTTGCAACACCTAGTGAGGTTTTAGACGAGCACATGAGGGAAATGATAGGGACATCTGAGCTTAGCCTTGCGGAAATCGATACTAGTAGCCAGACCTGCAACTCACACATATTTATATCTACTCGTATAACCGAAGAAATTTGAAAAGCTGCCTCGTAAAATGTATCCACCTCTGTCGGTATTCATAATACTCGGTCATATTTTGTAGTATTGCCAATAAAATAAAGTAGTCGTATTTTCAATAAGCATTCATATGTCATTATTCCTTTTGCCTACTGATTTTTTAAAACCTTTCTCGAAACATTAATACCTACTTAAATAAAATCAGTTTCATTAGATGACTTATTAATCCTGCTACGTTTAATTGATATTTTTTACGAGCAAAGTAGCACAAACAAGCAAGACTGGCAGCCAACCCCAACGTACTCGTAGTTGGGTAAAGGCTAGGTAGATGATGAGAACATAGTTTCAAAATTCAGTCATTTTAAGTATGACTCAATTAGTAACGTATTCCTGATACTTACAATGACAGTTTGTTCTGAATGAGGTACATAATATTAGGTAACCATAACCATATATCTGCAACTTATCAAATGAATAGTTCATCGGCGCTTTAGCCCTTTATGGGGCTCTGTCCATATATTGGACACCATACATTTTGAATGTTCGCGGCTAAACTAAACGTTAGACAAACAGCAGTAAAGCTCTTGGAAAAAATTGCAAAATAGTGTGTCAAATGAAAAGTAATATAAAAATTTCAATAAATATTAGGTTTAATATTCCAGTGTTCTATTTTTAACATACAAGCCAGGATTTTCTGCCCTATAAAGGGATAGACAGGGTCCCGTTAAAATAGATGGACAAATTTTAACACAGCGCTCAGTACGTCTAACCAAAGTTATCAGTTGTCCACTTGTCCAGTTACATTTTGTTTACAAAATAAAATTGGACAAGTCTGAGTCGGGCTCGCCCACCGAGGGTTCCGTACAAATTTGTAGGTACATACGAGTATCATAAATAGTTCAGGAAACGAGTCTCGAAAAATTTGGAAAAAAAAATCGTACTTTAAATAAAGACTATAACTACACGGTGTTTTGTTGCTTATGTTGCTTCACATAAGAAGGGCTAATCCAATTCATGTGTCGGCTTCGGTATCCGATGGCCTAGTGTCCAGATTATGATAAGGTACTTTTAAACTCCGTGGGAACTACGAAAACCTTGCTAGGTAAGTTAACAGGCGTTTATAATAGTATCAAAATATCGGGAAATCATTTCAACAATGCATATATCACGGTAGGTATCCCGTTATTGACAATGTATCAGGTTGGCACAAAGCCTCGAAAAAGTTGTTCAACTCCGCCTCTACATCAGAGAAATGATTAAATTGTTTAACCCGCAAATGTTGTTCCAGGGCTCTAAACAAATGATAGTCTGATGGGGCGAGGTCTGGGGAATAAGGTGGGTAGGGCATCGTCTCCCAGCCCATCCTCTGCAACTGTTAGCGAACGGCAGATGCGACGTGAGGTCGAGCGTTATCGTGTAGTAAAACTACATTGACTCGTCTTCGTCGTTTTTTCTTGATAGCAGCAGATAGTTTGGTGAGCTGGGTTAAATATTTGTCAGCGTTTATAGTTTCATTGTGTAATAGTTAATAAAACAGCATGCCTTGCTCGTCCCAGGAACAGCAAAGCAGAACTTTTAAGCGGTTCTTTTGACTAAGCTTCGGTTGAGTTGGTGGAGTTTCTTCTCGAGGCAGCCATAAAGCACGACGTGTATCGTTCTCATAATGAATCCATGATTCATCGCCAATAACCAAATCAGATAAAAACTCTTTACGTCGGGGTCGCAGCAAAAGTGATTGACAGATAGCGACACGAATTGCACGACTGGCGTCTGTAAGGATGTGCGGTTCCCACTGAGCCATAACTTTTCGATACCCAAGCTCATGTAGATGGTATTCCACAGCGTGGTGACTGCAGTTAAGTGTTTCCGCTTATTCACGAGTGGTAGCATCCGGATTCGATTGCAGTTCGCAGAGTAAATCGTCATCATTCACTGCGGGTGGTCGTCCTGAGCGTGGCTGACTTTCAAGGGTCCTGTCTCCTCATTTAAAACGGTCAAACCGTCGGGACACCGTCGCATGGCTTGAACTTCCAGCGTCCAACGCAGTGTTGATATTGTCAGTCGCAGCCCGCGCACTGTGGCCTAACGAGTACTCGTATAAGTATAGTGTTCGAACTTGTCACTCATCCATTTTTCTTCAAACTGACTAAACTGATTTTTTTTTAATGGCATCTCGCAGTTCAACCTATGAGGTTGTCGACTGCTTAACCGCTGACTAAACATATCGCGAAGGCGGCCTTATATACCCCAACATCACAAGTACCTAGAATGTTCTACAACATTCTAGAATATTATCGACAACAATTAACTTGAAAAAGGAAATGTATGGAGTTTTGTAGTGTGTCTCATTACTTTTGTGCCAACCTCATATTTATAATACTGTGAAAGGTCTACGAGTAAGTGCGGTATTTTAGTACCTACCTATGGTTTAGATAACCTACACCAAATTTGCCATGTCATAATAAGTAGTGTTTCGACTGTTGCCAAAACACTCCCAACCTCGTTCGATACAAATGTTGTGGGTTAATAGTTGGCATATTGGAATATGAAGTGATATGTTGCCAACCCATGGTCTAATGACATACTCGTATTAATGCAATTACAAACCCCTTCCCTCGTGTCTTTTCAACATGTCTGACTAATGAATAGCTGTGTTTTTTTATTTCATGGATTTTCGTCATTTCTTCAATATCAATCAATCGAATTATTGCAACCGACATTGACATTTGTTTTGATTTCTAATAAGATCTTTAAAATAGGTGACTATTTTTACTTTTATTTTATGTGAATATAGGTAAAGTAAGCAAATAAAATGAGAAAGGCTTGCATTTTTTCATGTAATTGTATCTGTATCCAGTAAATATAGTACATCGTGTTTCTGTGTTGCGTTGTACGATAAGGTAATAACAATGATAATTTTAGTTGAAGTGAAGCGTCATATACAATTGTTGGACGGTTGGAGTTGCCCCGGCGTTCACTTATAACTTCATTACACAACATAGCGTTACTTAATGGAGAAGTTGAAAATTAAATTCTGCAGGTGTAGGTAGATATATCCCGTCGTAATAACAGCGGCACAGGTCGATCGACCAGGTTAAGCTACGCTTGCCACGGTTGGCCCTTGGATGGGTGACCATCTTCACATACCAAGATCCCTCCGTGCCTCGGAAAGCACGTTAAGCCGTTGGTCCGGGCTGTCATTCGTGGATCTTTGACAGTCGTTACGGGTAGCCAGAAGCCCGAAAGTCTGACAACCAATCTTGCCAAGGGGTATCGTATTACCTAAGTAACTGGGTTGTGGAGGTCAGACAGGCAGGCACTCCATGTAAAATACTGGTATTCAGCTGCATCCGGTTAGACTGGAAGCCGACCCCAACATATATTGAGAAAAGGCTAGGCTGATGATGAGATGTAGGTAGGTATATTAGGTAAATTGGAAATTTATGTAAGATCAAGTTCATGCCAGTAGAATTAATTACTTACCACGAATTAGCACAACTAGGTAGGTACCAACATAAAGTTTTTCTAAACAAATTTATAACGTTAATAATAATTATGTATGTTAGTTAAGCGTTCATGGCTAATTTTCCACAATGATTATAAATAGGTACTCAGAGCAGAACAGTTGGTAAATACCGTTCTGGATAACATCTTTACATGGATGAATGCAAGGCCTGATTTCTTTAAACATTTATTTTATTTTTCAAAGATAAATGATTTTGCTATAGGCATAAAAGATAAAAGTTACGTAGGTATTACATTTTGTACAAAAATGTATACGGCGAAACACGCAAATAATTAAATCGAACTTAGTTATTTCTCTTTTCATGCACTTTCCTGCTTCCGTGAAATATGAGAATACGAGAGTAATAATTGCTTTACAAGCTTGTGTTCTAACTATTTCAAGTTTAAATTAAATGTTTGTGAAATAAATTAAAGGAAATTAAAGTCTTTGGCACAAAAAAGAAATTTAAGTTTTTACAAATTAACGTAAAATAAAAGTTGCAATATGAAATTATGTAGTTTTTTATGCAAGTATTATTGCACAATAATACGTGTAGGTAATTCTACAATAGCAAAGAGAACTATGTCCATTTATACTTATGCAAAAACAAGCAAGTAAGAGGAAATGGAGAAAATATCAACCAAGCGCATTTGATTAACGTATGAATAAGTACATTAACTGAAAATCTGTTCTTTTAAATATTTACAATTGAAACGATTCCATTAAAATCCTTTTTTTTTGTTAGTTACTAGCTGTTGTCCTTGACTTTACCTGTGATCCAGGATGAAAAGAAGCATATGTCCTTCTCCAGGTCATGGTCTACCCATGTGCTAAATTTCATTGAAATCCGTTCAGCCGTTTTAGCGTGAAAGCGTAAAAAACGAACAAACTCACTTTCGCATTTATAATTTTAAGTTAGTATACTGCGTTGGGCTTGGTGGCACCTGCAATCTCGGAAGTATTACAACGAATTTAAGCATTGGGTATATTCAGATATCTTAGGTTTAGGGGCTGAATTACAGGTGACTACCTCTTGCACAATGGTCAACACAAGTACTGCTTGTGAGTCCTCTGTAGTTGGTCAATTCCTTAGCGGCTTCCTATACATTGGGGTCCTTTTAGTGTCAGTGAAGCTCTGCCTCAGTCTACCCATTCTGGAAACCAATCAATTTGCCTAGCCTTTTCCCAACCATGTTGGGGTTGGCTTCCAGTCAAATTGCAGCTATTTTACATGGAGTGACTGCCTGTCTGACCTCCACAGGCCAGTTACTGGGTAACGTGATATCCCTTGGTTAGACTGGTGCTGGCCTTTTAGGCTTCTGACTACCCGTAATGACTGCCAAAGATCTACGAATGACAGCCGGGACCAACGGCTTAATGTGCTGTCCGAGACACGGAGGGATCTCGATATGTAACTGATGGTCACCCATCTACGCACCGACCGCTTCGATTGCCCTGTGCGGCTGTTATAATTTAGCCATGAACCCCAATCTGGAAACCATAATAGCTAATACTTTAAACAGCCTGCAATTTTCCTGAAAAATCAGATTTTAAAAATGTAAAGCTACGATATAATTGATATAATTATGAGTATAGGTATAAAATAAAAATAAAGAGTTAACTAAAATACATCCAGACATCCCATAAAATCTTAAACGTTAAGCGGTTTTCTTCCTATTTTGTTTTAAATCTATTATTTTAGATAAAAAATATCAAAAACCAACAAGGTAAAAAAACAAGATTGCAAAATACTTGAAATACTTCAAATATTCAATATTTTAAATACTTAAATATGACAAATATATCACGGTGTCACGCACTGTTGCTACAACGGAAGTGACGTAGTGATCATGTTATGTCTACGAAAGCGTAGCAGGCGGCGCGGCGGCGTAGCAAATGTCTGAGATTGCTACGATCGGATGAGTCACAAGTTTTTGGAATATAAATAGATGTACCTACATCGTACAGTATTTCGTATAGCTTAAGCATAATTATCCTATAATGTTGCCACTGCTGGGGCACAGACCTCCTCTCTTCGAGACGGAGTGGACAGTAATCTACCACGCAGGCCCAGTGCGGATTGGTATTTCGTAGATGTTACATGTCTTCCAATTTTTGGTTCTATGGCGTTCGTCGAGATGTTTTGCTTCACCGTTTTTGAGAGCAGCGGTGATGAAATTATTTACACAATGCAAAGCGCCTGACAAGCTGGGTTCGAACCCACGACCTAAAACTCGTAAGTCAGGGCCGTTACTACTGGACCACCACTGCTCTCTGTACTTCGTACGTCTGTTTAATTTGTAATTGCATTTTAGGAAATTGTAAGATTATACTAATTGTATTGTTGTTGTATTGTGTTAATAAGCGTTTCTCATAACTTTAGATCATATCTTCATCAAGTTTCATTTTACTGTTTGCCACAAGTAGGTGAAAATTTCATATTCAGTTTGTAAAAAGTTATTATGGTGTGTATTATGTTGTTATGGTCCTTTTAAAATAGTAAAACAAAGAGGCTTGTTATTTATTAATACAACAATCGCCATTTGAAAACTATGGTTGAATGATTTGTTTATTGTTTACTTTGAGATTGACCTTCATACGGTCACCATCATCGTGAAAATGTTCATAAGTTATCAAGTACCCCGGGAGAGTGTGGATGAAAAAGCCAATTTGCTAAACTAGCAAAAAAAAAAAAGATTTTAAGCTGATTATTTATAAAAGCAAATACTTTTTCTCAATAGTCGGCTTATACACCTTGCCATTAAGAGAAAGAGAAGAGTTTGGTGCTATGAAAGTGAAAACAAGTTTTTCAACTGTTAAAAAACTCATACAAATCATAAAACCTTTTATCTAAACAATCGCAGCTGATCAGATTGAAATGATTATCTTACACAATTTTTTTGGGAAATATTCAAAAGCGCGTCAAAATTTTTTTGGAACTTCAAACAATGAGAATCTTTTAATAATTATTGTGCTTATTTTTTAATTGTTGGTCTCTTAAAAAAACGATCTGATGTTTTTAAGTTGGTCAGCGAAGAATGATTTCCATTGTGATCTCTTTATTACCCGGTGGTAATAAACTGTGTACGCTTCTTTTAAACTATTTTTACCTCTTTATACTTATCTGCCATCTTAAATAGATCTGCTAATCCAAATGGTCCACGGTTGTGTGCCTATATTTTACAAAATTATTTAATGCCATTAAATGAAAATCCAAAATGGCCTCGAAAATTTCCCGGATTTTTGTCAGTGGTCTCGTTTTCATAGTTTTCGAGGGTACTGAAGCCTGCGGTCAGAATGTTTTTTTTAAGCAAGTAGCTCGTTGTCGATTTTCATGGATGAAAATAGATTTAAAAGAGTGACATATTATGATGTACATTTCATATTGCCAGTGCACCGAAACAGGTTATGAGTTTATCGAATTCCATTTAACTGCAGATGGCTTCTTATTTTATTAGATCAAAACTGATTAAAATAAAGATAAATTAGGATGTTTTTGATGTTTACAAAAAGAAACGCAAATATTATATTTTATTTAAAAAAAAAATATATATATATTCAGCCTACACTGCTGAGCAAAGCCCTCCCCCGAATTGGGCAATTCTTGGGGCTATGTCGGTTATCTTGGTTTTCCTACGGATCTCTTCATTTCAGATTCGATCACATAGGGAAACTCCAAGCATAGCCCTCACCTATGTGTATCTTTCAGTCTTCTATTGAGGCCCATTGTGAGCATGTTAGTGCACTAAGTCATCACTGGCCACGCACTGGTCAAAGACTTTCGTCTTGTGACATAGTGGTATGTGAGACGAGAAGATACTACGAAGCTTCCCGAACGTAGCCGAGTTGAGCCGGATTCGACGATTGACCTCTTTCTCAAAGTTGGACCTACCTAACTGGACAGTTAGTTCTAGGTACAATCGTCCACAACTTCAAGTGTAGAGTCTCCCATATTCATGAGGGTGGGTGTTACATTTGATATGACCTTTGCTTAGTCCACGTTCAGACCCACTCTTTCGGAAGCTCTATTGAGGTCATCGAGCATTGTACTGCGGTCCTCCATAGTCTCAGTCAAGATTCCTATGTCGTCGGCAAACCGAAGGTGAGTGATGTACTGCATCAGTAAAAATCTTTTCAGTTTTCACATTATTTGGAAACCAAGCATTGGGAAAACCAAAAAAATGTTACAACATGTTAAAATAGAGAACTAATTATAATGATCTGGAATATTTTGGTCACGGCTACACCCGAATATTGTTTATTAATAGCACAGCCATGTTATGATCATATTATAATAGTCACCTTAGATTAGATCATTAATTTGCGGGCTTCAATACTTAGGGTTGAAGAGTTGCTGTTGTTTCCTGGTATAGAGGGTTGGTTATGTGAAAAACATCATCATTTATGACGATTAAGTGCGTCGTAATTCCGGAAAAAGTGGTAAATGGAATATGTTACAATCTCCTACAAATCCAAGAACTGATTTCAGAATTCGTAGAAATATTGTAGCTATTTTCTGAGGAAAGGCTATTGTGAAAGAATGTATTTCGTTCCAAATTTATCTCTCTCTAAACACATTATGAATACATGTACAACCTACGCTGTTCATATTGAATATACCTTATGTGGTCACTCAAATAAGTGGGTACCTACATGCATGTTCTGATAAGTCTCTTAGTGTTAACAGTTAAAGTAATGAAGTCGTAGGTATATGGCTTACCTACAAATAATTTAACCAAATACGATATATAAAATTAATTTATACAGGATCCCATTAAAATAGATGGACAAATTTTAAGACAGCGCTCAGTACGTCTAACCAAAGATATTTCAATTCGATTCAATTCACACATTTATTTCGGACACTTTCCATATTGTATTAGTATTGGCAACTTAAAAACTATGTTAGTAGCACTAAAACTAGCCTAAAAAAATTACCCTAAAAAATTAACTACTACACATAAATATCAATTTAAATATCTTTCCTCAGCACCGGGCCCGCAGCTATGCGTGGACATAGCTGCGGGCCAGTGCATCCGAAAAGGGCAGTCTGGCCGCTCCACATCGGGATGCTATTGGAGCTTCCACGTATTCTATGCATTAAGGATGGCGTTCTTTTGACATCTTCGAAACTATCTATGTCTGTCTCGGCAAACATGCCCGATGCACTACAGAACCGTGGAAGCCCCAGCAATACCCGAAAAGCATTGTTGTATTGAACCCGGAGGGCGTTGTAGGCCCTCTGCGTATATCTGACCCACAGGCTGTAAGAGTAAAACGTCTGGCAGTACGCCTTAAACAGCGTAATTTTACGTCTTTATTACACCTTGCAAACATGTGGGCCAGCATATTACATCGAACCGGGAACACCCTTCCCTCTCTGTCAAAATGTGTCCAAGGTACTTAAAATGAGACACGTTCTTAAGTGCCACCCCCTATAAGTAGACAGGAAGAACTGTCGTCGGTTTTCTGGAACCTACGCGAAAAACCATAGCCGCACATTTCCTGACATTATACAGGAGACCATGAGCCGTGGCGCAGCGTTCACTCACCCCAAGTAACTGCCTGAGAGCATCAATCGAGGGACTCAGCAGCACCATGTCAGCATAGCTTATACTATTGATAATCTAACCATCAATAGAGCATCCGACACCAGTGCTACCAAGCTCCTCAATCAACTGATTGATGTATAAACTGAAGAGCACCGGGGAAGTCAAACCACCCTGCCTCACACCGCACTCCAGTCCATACTTACCAGACAATGTACTCAACCATCTGACCTGGTTAATGATATCCAAGCAGAAAAAAAAACACTAAGCTGTGTCGATCGATCAGGTTAAGCTATGCTTGTCGCGGTCGGTTCATGGATGGGTGAGCATCTTTATATACCGAGACCCCTCAGTGCCTCGGATAGGACGTTAAGCCGTTGGCCTCGGCTGTCATTCTTGGATCTTTAACAGTCGTTACGGGTCACCAGAAGCCCGAAAGTCTGACAACCAGTCTTACCAAGGGGATCGTAATATCCAGTAAATGGATTGTGGAGGTCAGATAGGCAGTTGCTTCATGTAAAATACTGGTATTCAGCTGCATCCGGTTAGGCTGCAAGCCGACCCCAAACATACTTGGAAAAAAGCTAGGCAGATGATAATACATATTAACGGAACTACTGACATCATTCTAGGTTCTTTTGAAATCTAAAATTATGTTAATTAAAATAGCAACACCCGAATTTGTAATAAAAAAACTTTTACGAGTATGTCCAATAATAAGTATCTGCAAGTTTGACAACATATTTAAGTGGGCAGCAAGCGAGTCAAAAGTTTGCTCTATCTGGTAAAGCCCGAAATTATCTTTTAATATTTGAAAGGCCTAACCGACACCACTGTCGTCTAGCCAGACAAATGACGTTTATACTGCTCATTTGCTACCCACGAGTTACTTGGCCAAGATAATACAAAGTTGCCTTACTGCTTTCAGTTATCATAGTTAATGTTTGACCTACTCGCGCGTCTGTGTGTATGGGGCGAATGCCTTGAGTGCTGCCACACGATATCATGAAAACAAAGAGGCGAACTGTTATGTGTTTGATACTATTATGATATATCCTTGCTATGTCGATGCACTTTCAGTAGGAATGAAAATATTTGTAAATTCGTCCCTGAAAATAGTTCCTTCAAACTTCGAGAGTATTTATTATTTATGTACACATAATAAAATACATAGGGAGAAGACATAATTATAATTTGAGCACTAAGGTACTGAATATTTCTTAGCAAATTTCTTCCGAAGTGAAAAAGAAATGAAGAGAATTAATAAAATTTATTTTTTAATATTATAGTTTTTATGTTCACAAAATAGGTAATGAATTAAAATAATCATAATAAAGTTTGGGTGCATACTTTTTACACCTTTCTATCAAAATAAAACATGTCACGTCACACAAGTCAATATGGCTATGAAGCAAAAAAAAAGAAAAAAAAAAAGAAAAAAGTAGTATAGTAGGTATGCAGCTCTCGCGACTAGTGATCCTAACTTGGTCCACAAAAGATCGAGCTGCATCAAAGATTGAACTCAACCGATTTAGATTAAAAATTCGAAATATCACTGACTCCTTCAGCAGTCGTTACTTCATCGTATGAAAAACGTGTACCTGGTAGTTGTTATGTATATTAGACAGAATCCATCTTAGATACCAACATACAAATTCATTTTTCGTGAACTGTTTGATCACGAAAGCTCCTCTCTTCTCTTTGAAGCTCTTGAGAGTCACGTAAAACTCCTTGGAGCCTGGCAAGCCTTAATCAAAGCTGATTTTGTGGGTGATCAGATGGCATGATCAGCATCTGAGTTGAAAGGCAAGGGTTCATACATTAGTACATCTCGCCATATTTGAGGGAAGGATGCAACCCGACCCCCCAAGGCTACGGCAAGCAGTGACATCTAAGGGAGCATGACGAAACTGCTGTCGGTTTCTCAAGTAAGAATAATGTGATCGATCGTCAAGATCGCTAGCTAGCCACATATTGCAATCAACTCCTTAGAAAACAAAGAAATGAGTAGTACAATGCATTTAGCATACACCTATACATACTTCTCCACATCCTGAGGACAATTCACGTTTTAATTATACTTCAGCCACTAAAACAGGAAAACACTTAATCTTTATTCATTTCAATTGTAACCATTACTGAGAGCTTCTTATATGAGCTTTAAATTTCAAATGAAATAATATCCATTGCGTTAATTCAATAGTCCGGAAGACGGATTCAAAAGGATACACTTACACTAAAATATTATAGTACACAATTTACACTTTTCTCTATGAATGTTACAGGCACCCCTCTAAATTACTTTATAAAGATAACCTTTTGAAATTACCCGTTGGATGTCAACAGGGTGACCCTCTTGGGCCAGTCATTTTATGTTTGGCAATAAATCCGATTATTGGTATTTGGATGACGGAACCGTAAGAGGTGATGCAGTCACAGTCTTAAATAATTTAACGTTTTTAAAAGAAAAAAATCAGGTTTTTTATTTATTACTTTTTTTTTTATTGCTGAATGGGCCTGCTCTTGATCTCGATTTTGCTTGATGGAAAGCGATGGATGAGGTCTATCATGGAACGGGCATGCTCAGAAGATGCCTAAGGCACTGGAACTCCCACGCATCGATGAAACACAGCAGGCTGCTTGACGCTGGAGTCCGGTGGGAGGGTGGTGGCGTTAGCCCTACCACCGCAAGGGAAGAATATGCCAGTCAAATAAGGTGTTGAGTGTGACTATCCAGGACGCGCCAAGCGCTCGGTTCAGTTGAGTAACTAGCGGAACTATCTGCGCTACACGAGGAGGCTTCTTCATGCATCCCATAAACAAAAAAAAATCAGTTCCATTGGCTAGACCTTAACCTTTCAAAATGCGAAATTTATCTCTCCCAAACGACTGACAGACAGACTACCGTAGCAAAATTTAATACAATAGCACCAAATATCAAAATTACGGAAAGAAACTCCCTTCACCTCCTAGGGTCCCCAATTTTTGGCGAATCCTTTCCAACGTTCATTGAGGAGAAGATACAAAATTTCAACGATGTCTCGGAAAGACTTTTCAAAATTAACATACATGCATTCGGCCTTCACACTCATTCGATAATGTGCTTTGGGCCAAAATTTACATATAGCCTCCGCTCCTCTCATCTTTGGAAAAGTGGACCAAATTATTAGAAACACACAAACTTCCATCCTAAATGTGGCGCTGGACAACCGAGCGCGGCAGCAAGCCACACTGCCCATTCACCTGGGCGGTCTCGACGTCCGCAAAATTTCAAAGTTTACCGGCCTTCCTCTCCTCGGTCCACAGTAATTTATCGAAATTAACCAGGAACATTTTATCTTCCTCACTGTTCGATTTCGAAGTACCATGTTTGACCGATGCGTTAAACGCTTGGAAAATGGCATGTCCCAATACGGTTTTGCCCGACAACCCGTCCTCCCAACGACGGTGGGATGTGCCGCTGTGCAGTATTATACGGAATACCCATGTCACGTAATACTGTAGAGTGTGCCCGTCATCTGGCTGTGGGAGAGTGGGAGTCAGGCTTCGGGTGCTCCCGTCGTTTCGGCTCACTACGTGTCTCCGCTTGGGCGCACCTTGTGAAGTTTGTTGCTTGGGCGCATTTGTCACCGCCGGCGTACCAGCGGTATTAGAACCAAACGGCTCGGTACGTGACGATGGAAAGTGATCAGACGGCATGACGTTTTTGCCTTGGAAGGTGGGTAGGCCTCTGGTGTGGGGCGCAAACTGTGTCGATACCCTTGCGCCATCTCATGTTCCTAGCATGGCGAGCTGCGCTGGCGCCGCTGCTGCGGCCGCTGAGACCTTCAAGCGGCGCAAATACTGTAACCTTATGGGTAACTACAGCTTTGAGCCGTTTGGGATCGGAACGCTCGGGTCATGGGGCCCGCGTGCGCGTCTCCTTTTTAAGGAAATTTCTCGCCGGCTGATCGACACTTCACGTGACCAGAGGGCTGGGTCGTTCTTGGGCCAAAGAATTAGCACTGGCATTCAACGTGGCAATGCTGCCAGTCTTCTGGGCACGTTTTCTAATGACAGCGATGCGTTAGTTCGTTAATTAATCTTTTAATTTACTACCTAGTATAAATAGTTAGTGGTAGTTTCTTTGGTACTCCTCTACTCTTATAGCCATACACATTCATATTCAAAATTTTCTCACGAAGTTTTCCTCATTCCTCCGTGTCACAAGCCCATACCATGACAACCGATTTCCACACAACTTTTCAGTTACTGGTGCCACTTTCAGACTTCCTCTAATGTTCTGATTTCTTATTCTATCCATTCGTGTAATACCGCACATCCCTCTTAGCATTCTCATCTCAGCTACATGCAATTGCCTTTCATTCATCCTTTATGTGTACCAACATTCTGTTCCATAATCTATAATAATATGTCCTATTAAACACACCCTCACATAATTAGCTTGTTTAGATTGGACACCTAAGTTGTCACGGTGAGATTTTTACAAAATAGCACTGCTGATGTTGTTGTTATTATGTGTTTACACTAAATCCTCATGAGTTTTGCTCTGATAGAATGGGACGAATACTGAAACTTCTTTTACTAATTTTCTTATGTTCTCTTACACAATGTGTACACTTTATTCTATTACTTGTATTTACCGATCATATCATGCACTTCCTTTAACACACTAATTACCGAAAATGATAACAGCAATTTTTTTTGCGTTCAACTCTTTAAACCACAAAAATCAACCAAGAAAGAGGGAATAAAAATCTCAATTAAAATAATATCCTTTTCACCTTTTTTTACTACGCATAGATGCTCACGCACGTTGTGCGATTTTCGTTAAATCAGAGTGAAAAAAACTGCCATTTTAAATTATCATAATTAGCTTTGGTATTGAGAACAGTTATGTTTCAAGACAAAATGAAAATCATTTACAATGTAATTCTATACTTGGTGACGTCATTTTTTCATAGGTATCTACGAAGTAAGTGTAAGTAATGGTATTTTACTTATTGTTAGTAGCAATTCGATAACCAATGTAGGTACATAATACATTTATGTGTAAATACCTAGATCTTATAATTTCGTAGAGATATGCAATGGCCAGATGAGAATATTGGATATTCCGACCTAAATTTCATGTTTAATTGAGCGTCTTAACAAAATAACCAGGTGTGCACTAGCCTGACCCACTTTTGCAAAATTTTTGCTTTTCTCGCGAAACCATCCCCGATTTCCGTACTCGTACCTAACAGCTGACTATCAAAACTGCTATCAGATAGTTTGCTGCATGAAATATTGTTACTTTACTGTTAAGCAATTATTTTAGACGTTATTAGGTCCCTTTACGTTTTTGGTATTATATTACCGTCCTTGCTTTGCTCATGTTTTCGTTACCACATGAAAATAATTATTATTAGGTAGGTACCCCATGCTAAGAATTCATTGATGATACTTAAGTCTAAAAATCTGTGTTTATTATTTGTAATAAGATAATGAAGCCCACAGGCTAACTACGCGTCATGAGCGTCAATTTTTTTTTTTTTTAATTTGACCCGTAATCCATTCTTACATATCGAACTTTATCTTACATATCGAATTTGTATAGCAAAGCTGATGAACCAGTTTATATGAATACTGACTTGATGTAATTTGATGTTAATGTGACATGTCGTGTGTTTCAGTGCATATTTCAGTAACAGGGGAGAAAGCTTACTGTATGTTCTTATGATAGGTTATTTAAGATAGAGTTAAGATTTTAAATGTAATAAGTTAAAATGATTAAATTGTCGTGTACTCGGTCGTAGCCTAGAATGAACTATTAAAGCCTTGGTTGGGCCACAGTAAGCATCCAACAGTCATGGACCAAAATCGAATGTTGTCTCGGGGAGAGTGCGCGCGCAACTCCCGCCCCACGCCGCACCGCTCCGAACGTCCATTGATGATCTTCTTAATCTCGATACATGTTATTAATACTATTCGTATGCAAACTCGTATAAGGCGTACATCTCCTCATTTTTTCACTAAAGATTGATTTTATTGAGGAAGTGAGCCGAGATAAAGTTAGGGAAATACGGGGACACATCTCAGCGAGATGGAGGGCGCTGGCCAGCGTATCGTTCGCTAGGTTTGGGCGTCGCTGCGTCTCGGCTGGCGGCGGCGGCGGTGCGCGGCGGCGGCGCGGCGTGCGCACACAGCGCGCCACGCACGCTTGTATCGCGAACCAGTCTGCTCTGACGTTTAGCCGAGCCGCCGGTGTCGCCCTGCCGCACCGTTCGCAAAAACGTATCACCGCACATTATATTCTGCGCACTTTGAGATACCCGGAGATAATCGAAAGTGTTAGGTGTTGCCGGTGTTAGTGTGGTCGCGCGTAGGGCAGTAGGGTCGCGGACGGTGCGGCCATTGGCGAGGGTGCGGGCGAGCTGCCGGTCGCAGAGCGAGCGCGCCGCACAGCAGCTGGCGGTGTTTACACGCGGCGCCTGCATCCGCCGCCCTAGCGCCCCAGCGCCCTCAGACCCCCAGCGCCCGAGCGCCCGAGCGCCTCGAGCTCTCGGTGGCTCGTGCGCGTCGTGTGCTCTGTGCGCTCTGTGCGCTCCGTGCGCTGCTCGCTGCAACATACAACACCCCTCATTTACTATTCAACGCTGTGAATTTTTAACTTTGCGAACGACCGAAGATAGAGGTATTTAAATGCTTATCAAAGCTGAATTTCAAAGAGAGACTGGCCGTAGTGCACACTAGTGTCACGAGCTCAGAGCATTCGCATCGAAACAGAATTGTCATAGTTCATACGAGTGATTTCACAACTTCGTAAATATGGGTGCTAAAGAAAGCGTGGAGGCTGCTAAATTTTCTTCGCAAAATTGGAACAATTTCGAGGTTCGTAAATACCTTTAAATTGATTTGCACATGGAGTGTTTGTATTCCCCTACCTCCCTCGTGAATGTCTGTATTATGGGGCGTTTTGCCATTAAAATAATGATAAATTAACGTTATGTGAAATCTTAATTAAAATGCACAGTAACTTTATATCGAGCAATCAGTATATGCATGTTCACACGTTATGTTTAAAATACCCATACCTAATATTAAAACTCTAATAATAAGCTGAGGCTATATAAATTAAGTAAGTATACCTAAATATTATATTGTGTGTATAAGTATATGTATTCAATTACGTTTTCGCTATATATTGCTCATTTTACTATAAGTATGCTAGACGATCCTAAATATTTAATTAACGTGTAACACGTAATCTATACGCTGACGGCAGCGGTGCGCACCTATATGCCAGCTGGGGTCACGCAGATAGATCTGGACATCGTGTGTACGATTAACCTAACGTTTATTACCTGAGATAATATTATGTGAACAGATAGAGATAGACTGTATCATATTACATAGTGAGATCTAATTGACACCGTTAGAATAGTATCGTGCTAACTAACGCCTTCATGCGATACGATCGTCGCATACCATATAGTTAGATATGCTGCTGTGGCTAGATCATTACAATGTACACTTAGTAGTAAAGTCAACCATGTTATATCTTACAGACGAACATAATAATAGAACTATTGGATGTTGACGCTTATATTATCACTTGTCAAGGTGAATTAGTAATCAGTCAACAAACACACGACATGAAACCAACAGTAGGCGATCAGTTGACGAAATGCTTAATGAATACGAACAAGTTATCTACGAGTAGGTATATAGCCAGTTTTAAATAAGAAGCCAAACTATGCTGACCCACATAAAGTCCGTCTAATCTAACATGATTGAAGGCACTGCCGCGGAGATCGAAATGCGGCGTTAGAATTTTAATTACCAGTTGATAGGATAGAGTTGGACTTGGACGTATCGATAACCCAGATACCAGATTTAATAGGAATCTTCTTAATTTACCTAATAAGTATTTATTTGATATTCGGGTTAAGGTAACTCTGTCACTTTAGAAGGCAAGGAAGGAATTTAATGATTTCAAAGTGTGAAAAAATAAACGAATCAGTCATTTTTGTGACTGTTCTATATTATCATAATTCAGCCGAAAAATATTTAATTCTTAGTCGATGCCTTTCATATACTTGTAGACAAGTACATATACCTGTAGACAAGTTAATTAACAGACACCAAAAGGCCAATTTCTGTAATTAAAAACGTTCAAAATGTAGTCTCAAGACAACAACTCAAAAACTCAAAACATCAAAAACTCAAAAACTTGTCAAATATGTAGGAAAATTAGAGGTATTTTTGACATATTACGACTGAGATCAGTCTGTGAACGTTCTTAAAATTACGAGAATTGCCCCTCTGGAATCCACAAATGAGACAATCTCAATAGGTTTCAAGTATTACATCGATAGCATCTGTAACACATGAACATGTATAAAAGATACTCGTAAATTTTGGCTTATATTCGTATGGCTTCTGTACCAGCTGTCAAAATATTTTCAACATGAAGATGGAGAATTGAAATAGATGTTTTATAAGATTTTTCAATATCTTCCCACCTTATATTGACAAAAAAGATTCAGAATTCCCCCAGCTAGAATTTTGGCGACCCCTGCAATACCACCTGATCCGTATCTAATGAAACTTGGTCCATGAAACTTGCATCTTAGTGAAAAGAGAGTGACGATATATATCGTCGTAGGTGATCGGAAAGCTTTACGTTATGATCAAGAAAATATAAATATTTAAAATACGGGTTACTTATATAGTTATACTGTATATTTTTTTTAATACTTTATGATTATGGATCTGATAGAATAAAATAATGCATTCTAAGCTAAAATGGCATAATATCAGATGCTGCCATTCATGTAAATTGTGTTTAGCTAACTGTTCAAGGCGTGTTATCTATAGGTGACTTAATATTATGACTCACATGTCCATGTACAAATAGGATGGAACTTAATGCTCTGCGTTGATTCAACGACACTTCGATTGCTACGTCTTGCGAAAAGCTGAGTATCTAACGTCTTCTTCTTGTTAGTAGAAATAGTGGGAGACGAAGTGAAGTTAACTATAGACAGGTGAAATCTTAGAGTAAGTCAATTTTCACACTTTAGAAATCCCAGTGTGTACAAATATAAAAGTCACGATGCTATTGATACCACAAATATAACATCGACATATTAAATTAATACTCGTATAAACGCTCTGTTGTGAAATTTTGTAGCCACGTTTCAATGTAGAATAATATTTTTGTAGTTTGTATTTATATATTTTTTGTTTTCATGCATGTCTTTCTATTTCGCTTTAAATCCCATCCCTATCGAATTATATCATCTAAACTCATATCTAAATAAGCACAATATAAAATATATTTTCCCTTATATTCCTTAAATCAAAAACTTCTTAAATATATTTACTAATATTGGTTATACATAATAACATATGTTTTGAATACAGTAAGTATGCATCGAAACTTTGGATTTTTTGGGATCAGGGTTGGGGGTGAGTGTCAAAAACGTAGATAAAGTTGGAGAAGCTACCTGTTTTATGTGTGTTTAACGTATTGGTAGTTTTTGTGTGAATGCAAGAAGGTTGTGTTTGTGGTTTGCAGCACGCCGCTGTGAAGCATCCGTACCGACACGGCACGCAGCGGTCGCAGAGCCTGAACCGCGGCCACTCGCTGTCGCGCACCGATGGCACCTGGTGACATCACGGGACCGCGGGTGAGTGCACGCGCACTCATGTGCAGCACTATCTATGAGTATTTATTGAAGCGTACTCGCCGCCTCTAAAGACTAGTTCACGTGAGTGGTGTAGGTCGATACCTACGAACCTACGGTACGTACCTATGACGAGTACTATCTAAACAATCTCAATACAAATTCTTGTCTGGATTTATAAGAACTTACTTAATACTTTTGAAAAAAAAAAAAAAAACCGACGTCCAAAAATAACTATTAAAGTGAAAAATTAAAGTTATTTTTCACTTTGTAGTGTTTTTTTTGGAAGTCGGTTTTTTTTTGTTAAAAAGTTTTTTATTTCTCGCTTTCTAGTTAGTAGGTCTGTTCATAATGTATCTAAGTTACATTTGCCTAATGTCAACTTGCTCATCGCATTTTACAAAATATTGCTCTTCCCGGCGCAGGGACGTTCATTGCGGAGGAGTTCTCCTGGTATTTCACTATCAGCTCCATTTCACCATTCGCATTGTGACGAGCGTAAATTGCTTGGCAACCATTTTAAAGTAATCGAATCGCAACCCGTGTAATACTTATTATTGAGTAGTTCCGTTGGCCATCTGTGGTCTTCATCACCAGTACCACTTCACCAAATGGTGCTTTGCGATAGCAAATGCACGAGTTACTATAAAATATACCCATATAGTTATAGGTGTGCCTATTATATTTGAAGAGTTCCTTCGATTTCTCCAGGATCCCATCATCAGTTCCTGACCTGATGACAATGGGGCCACCTGGAAAGTATACATCTTCAAAACAAAAAAAAAAAAAATTCTAGCCGTCCTCGAGTAATCGGGGAACATACATAAAAAAAAGATTCTCACGAACTGAAAAACTCCTCCTTTTTTTTTAAGTCGATTAAAAA
Source organism: Eremobia ochroleuca (assembly GCA_949629135.1). NCBI lineage: Eukaryota > Metazoa > Arthropoda > Insecta > Lepidoptera > Noctuidae > Eremobia > Eremobia ochroleuca. Next base: position 12,399,165 of record OX451388.1, read on the forward strand.
CAGGAGCCTACTGATTCCAGCCCATTATGTCTATATTGATATCTTATCAGCCCACTACTAAATGGCGCCTGCTGATTTCAAACTTCTTTTAGATCGTCTTGGTATTTATTTACTTGGCAGTTTTTCTCAATTAGGCAATCAAGGCGAGCCTTGCATTCAAGAGCAGTTTCAAATACACAAACGTACATATTGCCAACCGTTTGCTAGTTAATACTATTTATACATACCTACATCTTGGCCATCAGAGTATTTTGGACTGTAAAGTAATTTATAAGGAAAAATAGTATTAAATCATCTTATTATAAATATTGACGATAGTTTGATGTGTAATCATAACATATTTCATCAGTGATGTTTATTAGGTTAATGTTCTAAATATTTGACGATCAGAGTCTGAAAAATCTACATGACTGTTGTTGGCAATATGCAATGAACATTTTCTAAGGCAACAAAGTAGCAATTAGAGGATTTAGTGGCCTTGGAAATAATGTATTGTATTTTGCACTTTCAATCCAGTAGTAAAGTTAACTGTCACGCAGAATGTTATAAACCAAGGCAATGATAGTAGATTAATAAAATGATGTAGGTAGAAATGATGTGGTTGTATTTAAATGTAATTCGAAGGTATGACCCTCATCCTGCAGTGATTCAAAAAAGCATTTGATATAATTTAGGCCTTGATTTCATAAATAAAAAAAAATAAAAAAAATGTATTTAGGTCCTTTTACAAAGTAATACATTTACAAACTTATAAATACTTAGTAGTACCAGCTGGTCGATTCTGGAAAAATCTCACCGTGATAACTAAAGTGAAGTGAGCTTAGAGTGAGCTGTGAGTCATGCTGATGCTAGGGATTGACACTATTGGCGACTCACTCCACGCTCACTTCACCCAAGTTTTCCCGGAGAGATGGTTACAGAATCGCATGGCAGGTTCTTAACAGATTGGCTTAAATACTTATATAAAAACTATTTTAATTTACACGTTTTTAATTATCAATGAAAGGTGCGTACAATTAGCGTAAGGATTTGAAGGGGTTTTTTACCGTTTTTGGACAGTAATACCTGTCCACCATACATTTAAAAATGGAACTGAACTTATAATTTTACAGTAACAGAAGTGGTGGTGAAACTTTACGATAAAAGCTATTTTAATTTGGGCGCGATGTATGGTTATTTATTTATTTTTCTTTAATGGCCTACCAACAATTGTTTACACCGTTACAATATTTCAGAATAATATTTTACTTAATCTAAGGTTAGTGTAATAATTTCTTATAGCTTAGCCGCTCATGCCCCATAAGCTAGGGTCAGTAATATGTAACCTAGTGAATTCTGAATAATCAAGTTACAATTTAATACATAATAGAGTGGAAAAGAAATACCTTTTTCTCCTTATGAGAACTACTAGTACGTGACCTACTGAACATAGTCTCATACGTAAATAGCTTCCTAAAATGGAAATATGAAAGAGGAACTCAACAGGGCAGACAGCAGCCCGGAGAAACTGAATGATTGATAATTAGTCTAACATTAGAGAGTACATCGATATTCACTGGAAATTAGGTTGCAGAGGTCAGGTGGAAATGTCTGAGCGATATTTTAATGTTTTGCTAGCTCCCGACACATCTAATTAAGCTGTGGGAACATATTTATGAGTGTGGTTTAAAAGTTCCGTCAATTTATGTGACTAGGTGTTTTCATCCTAATATTTTATTTAAATAGTCATACATTTGGTAGTTAGACATAAAAATATATATTTTATAGTTCGTTAGATAGCCAATTCTTCCAGAAATACCCACACAATATGTAGATTTTTTGAGCTATGTAGTTTTACATTAGAATATGACTATCTTTCAAACCATTTCACGTGTTGGCTTTACTTATATTAATAGTTTTAACAAAAGCATGAAGAAAATTTTAATAAATAAATGCTACTATGATGTTGCAGATTATTTAAATGATGTACTTTAGACATTTTTACTATTATTTTTATTAATTTAATGTAACTTTTGATTTTTTTTCTTTTTTTTTTTTGAACTTTGAAAATTATATTATTATTACCATATTTGTACGCCTTTCAAGGCAAAACATGCTGAGACTTTTTTTTTTTTGTAATCGTTCCAACTGATTGTGAACCTACGCGTGTTTTTGACAAATAAATATATCTTATCTTATCTTAGTAAATCCATATTCAGCAACACTGATTAGGTTACATCTAAAATAATTCCCTTGAAAATGATGTATTTAAGAAAAAAAAAAAAATAATAATAAAATTATGGTCGGTCTCCATGGAACATTTTCGTATAGCTCGGTTTTGGGCTTAGCCTTACCTTTCCCGTCCCATTTCAAGTTACCACCCTGTATGTAGTGGAACAGTTGTAACGAGTATCTGTTTGCAGGCAGCATAGTGCAGTGCGCCGAGTGTGGCACGCGCACGATGGGCAACAAGCTGTCGTCGTGCTCGTGCGCGCCCATCCTGCGCAAGGCGTACCGCTATGAAGACAGCCCGTGGCAAAACTCGCGACGAAGAGACGGACATTTGCTAAGGTGAACTGAAGGACAAAATCTAATTCTGAGAAAAAAAAAATATTGAGATTTATAGTCTTTTCCAAACATAGCTGATGAAAATGTAAACAAATGGATTTGAAAACGTACCTGTGGGTGCCAATTTGCAGTGCCACTTACTTATATTTCAAAACATGAACCCGAAATTCTCATATAAAAGCACCTTAAAGATGTTTTCCATTTGGCAATTGAGGTAAATTTTATAACCACAATTTTCGACGATGATTTTTCACTTACAATCCTATTCAAAAAATAAATTGTTAGAAAAAGTGATATGATGGGGTGATAAGCTTAAACCTTCTAAGTATCCATAAATGTGTTACAAAGTCCCTTTACTGAGTGATTACGTAAGAATTTGTCTGGACGGGGGTATATTTACACTTTCATCAGATTCTTTTGGAATAAACCATAGACCAAGAGCCTCTACTAGAGATGGTACTAAGCCTAACGGCGCACTCAGGCTAGTCAGCCATGCTACCATAAGCTTCTAACTATCTTTACCATGACATGAGTTAATATTTACATACTTAGGCACAGCTCATGCCAACGCCAGAGAAGAAGAAGTTACTTATTTATGTGATAAGTAGCCAATAATTGAATTAGGGAATGCATTATCTTGCTAAGTAGGAAGCGTTTAGGTTTGCTTCACTATCAGTTTTATATTAAACGTTAAGTGATCCATTCAATTCATAAAATACATTCCAGAGCAATGAAGTAGGGTCACATAAAGATACCTGAAAGTCTTGGAAACTAAGAATGCTAGCTTATTGAAACAAATCGTGTTTAATAATAATAATAACTTTATTTCAGACAACATCCATATTTGTGTTAGTAAGTACTTAAGAACTAAGTTAATAAACCACAAAATGACAAAATAAAACAAACGGAATTAAATAGACACGTGGAGTGTGATCTAGTGTCTATGAATAGGAACGCCTAACCGGTCCGCTATTACTTTCAAAATGCTGTCAAAATAGACAATTAAATGCTCCTTAAATAAACGTAGTAAAACATCTTAGTTACTGTAAAGTTATGCTATCAAAAATGAGAAAATAAAAAAAATGGGATTTTTTTAAATGGAACTACGAATTTTCTGCATCTGTTTTTGCTTTTTTTTTCTATTCTCTCATATAAAAAGGTATGTAAACAGCGTTTCTGATGTTCAATATTCATTATTGAAGCTTTTATAGTGTCACTTACACCTGAAGAATGCACCGAACTTCTCATAATGCTGGAAACCAGCCGGAGTCAGCGTGATACAGGAGGGACAGTTGGTGTGTCGTTGTCAACTGTACTTACTAGGAACTAACTTACGAGGAAACCGGCTCTAACCTACGCAGATCAGGAACAGGCAAGGCCATATCAGTTCCGACGCCTCGGAAGAAGTAACTCAAGTGCATGGACTGTAAGACGACGCCTTGCTGAAGCAAATTTAAAAGCATTAAGACCTGCAAATGGTCCTAAATTGGAGAGTGGGCATCTTATTTCTAGATTAAAATTATTAAAATAATAAATATAATTAATAATAATAAAATAAAGATAATTAATTTTAATTATTATTTTTAGATTTTTTTATGCCCGGAGTATTGAAGATTGGTCAAGAGTTATGTTCTCAGATGAATCAAGAATTATGCTCTATAAGAACGACGGAAGAACAAGGTTGTATAGAAGACCAGGGGAGTGATTCAAGCAAGCATGAATCGAAGAGAAAGTGGCCTATGGATCCATACTTGTATGGGCCAGAATTTCTGCAGAGAGTGGTACAGAGCTGGTGGTATTAGAAAATGGCTCTATAACTAGCGAAAAATACGTGAAATGAATACTAAACGAATACGTTGGTCTATTTATGGTCAATTTGGGAGAGGATGCTATATTAATGCATGACAATGCCCGGCCTCATACTGCTGAAATTGTGAATGACTACCTTCAAGAGGTGAACCTTAACTGTATGGAACGGCTAGCATGCAGCCTGCACCTCAATCCAATCGAGCATGCTTGAGACGAGATCAGACGATGTATGACACACCGAAACCCTTCCCCGATCACGCTTCAAGAGCTCAAAGTTGCACTCGTAGAGGAATGGGAGGATATTCCCCAACATCGTATAAGAAACTCGGTGTACAGCATGCCAAACTACATTACCACAGTGATGACAGTACGTGGGGGTAAAACAAAGTACTAAAACTCAAGAAAATTTTAAAGTAGTAGCAATAATTTGCTTTTCTGTTTTTGCTATGAGATGAGATTGGTAAAAATTACATAAGGTATTGGAAAAAATGACATAATATAAACAAAAATATATTTGTTTATATTATGTAATTTTTTATGAATATCATACAAAGTGACAAATACATTTTATTACTTTCATTTAAGGAACACTTGATTGTATATTAAACACAATTTCATTCTTAGTTTCCAAGACTTTCAGTTATCTTTATGTGACCCTAATTCATTGATCTCGAGTGTATACCTCACTACCTATTAACAATTTATTAAAATTTTTAGGTACTAACTGCATGAAAAACTAACGCAAAGTAGTGTTCGATAATTACTTAGGTGCTTAAAACTACACAACGCTAATGTTCATGTAGAAATGTACAAACATTGAGAAAAATAAAGTTTTAAATATTTATATGTATCGAACTGTTGTGAATATTAGATGTGGTGGAGTTCCAGTAATTTACACAAAGCAACTCTGTCGCCGGTCTCTGGTACATTCACAGAGTAAACACAATATATCACGCTTACTTTATTGGTTGCATCAAAGCAACTCGATCTAATTTTACTTACTAACATGTTTCTTAGTAAACTTTATGCAAGCAATCGGAGCGGCAGAAGTTTTAACGACATTTTATGTGAATGTTACGACAGTACTTACAAACATGTTTATTTTAAAACAAATGCTTTCTTTTTATTACCTTCTTTTCGGTTTATTGTATCTAATAATGCATTAGTGCACATAGGACATGCATGTGTTACCTAAAGAGATAAATAGAATTGAGTGAGTGTGTGTTTGTGTAAGTGATATTAATTGATATTTGTATGTTTTAACACTGTAGACACTAAACCCATGTAGATGTTTCCTCATGTGGGGAAGCCCTTCATCATAAATGATAGCCACAAAAGTGTAATTAAAAATTACTACTAGAATGATCTGCCGTTGGCAAGCTTAAAAGAGTCTGGTGCAACCGTGATATCACCAAAGCCACAAAAGTCCGCCTAATGAGAAGCCTAGTCTTCCCGATTTTCCTATATGGTAGGGCGGACAGTTTTTTTTAATCATTGTTCGGTTCAACCAAATCACCTGCCATCTAATCTCTTCACCACCCTTGGTTGACTGGTAGAGAATGCCTAAGGCATTAAGTCCGCCTTTGTATCTTTTTGTGTGCGAAAAGTTTAAATAAATAAATAAATAAACGTGGACAGTTTGCCTCTAAGAGCGACGCAAAATCGATGCACTGGAGATGTGGTGCGGACTGCTGCGGATTCCCTGGACAGCGTTTCGAACCAATGTTTCGATCCTGGAGGAACTAAAAGTCAAGCAGAGATTATCGTCGACTGTGCAAACACGAATTATTAAATATTTCGGCCACGTGGTTCGTAACGAACACTCCATGGAACGACTCGTTGTCCAGGCACAAGTGGAGGGCAAGCGGTCACGCGGCGGTCACCTACGCGTTCGACAGACCTTATCAAAGCGTCAACACAAAACTCCATAGTTCAGAATTTCCGAGACGCTGAAGACAGGAATAAGTGGAGCAGCATCGCGAGGGCTGCTTTGGCCAAAGAAAATGCATAGTCATCAAACACGACCACTTTGTAAAGAGTGAACGACTAAGGAAGACTAGAACGTCGCCAGATTTAATTCAATAGAGTACCTAAATACCTACTTGCACATACTCCATTTTTCATTGCGATAATTGTATTTACATACACAGTACATACACATTATACATACCTGGGCTTATGACTTCTTCCCGTGGGGGTAGACAGAAACTACGGAACCCTACCTGCTACGATCCTTATCTATTCCCCTTGCATTGTTTAGGTTTATATAATATCTGGTCATACACCCTCGCCGGCGTTTCTACTCTCTCATTATTGTATTTCCGAAGTATGAATCGTTGCAGACTATGGGCGGAGGTCTTCCACGTGTCTGCGAGCGGCGCAGGCACGGTGAAGTGGCAGCAGGTGTCCGAGGACCTGGTGCCCGTCAACATCACCTGCATCCAGGACTCGCCCGAGTGCGTGTTCCACATCACCGCCTACAACTCGCAGGTCGACAAGATCCTCGACGTCAGACTATTACAACCCGGTACGTTTATAAAGAAACTTCCCTTTGCTGATATGTAATTATGGGCAGATACACATGACATATTAATACATACATCCGCCAACCCGCACTGGGCCCGCGCGGTGGCCCACTCTCTCTCACAGAGTGGAGGCCTGTTTCCCATCAGTGGGAACATTATAGGCTGATTATATAGGTAATAAGTAACAAAATATCTCAAAATATATGACAACTTTGATTATAAGAAAAGATGAAGTTACTCTTGAAGAGACTACTAAATCAAAGCCAGGATAAAAATAACTTATAGGGTTATTTTTAGTAGCACATATGTACGTTGTAAAGGATAAGTATCCTAAATTTTTTAGGTTCCAGAATTGACAAACTATAGGTTTTTCTAGTTATACATTCTTATTGGATATTGGTATTTTTTGTACGCAGTAGGTATCATGAGCGCCCTTTGTAATTTGTTTCACATAGTTCAATATTTAAACCAACACCAATACTAACGTTGTTTGCTTTATAACAGTCAGCTAAAAATAGTCGTACTAATGTAATATCGACATAAATCTCCTGGCTATAAATCGTGGGCTACTAATAATACGAGTACCAGGTGTAGGTTGGCCGCCTACTGAACGGTTTGAATGTGACCAGTGGGACGTTACAGCTGTTCGTGTCATAATGTTAGCTCTAAGTTATTACGAGCATTCCATAACACTGTAAGGTCAACAAAACAAAGAGGCTTGCTTGAGCTCTGAAGGTTTGGCAATGATATTAAAAATAAAAAAAATGCATTAGGTCTCTCATGATGCAGTAGTATTGAATTAAATTGCTTATATGGAAATAATAATCAATGCTAATGTTTATAGACGTAATATAGCACATTTTGCAGAAAAACCTGTAGTGAAATCTAGATATTTGGCTTCAAAATCATCCTGACTACACTATACCGTTTTAACACCGTATTTATGACTGACATACATCATCATACATTATGGACGTAAAAAATAGTTCCAGAAATAAACAGTTTTGTAACAAACGTGGAGATCACTGACAGTGCAACACCTACATTTTACTGGGGCAATTCGGCAGACACGACGAGAGCGGCTTTAACCTAGTTTTAAATTTACACTGGATAGTTAGACGAGTAATTGACCGAATTCACCAACACGTACAGACGTCCGCTACATTACTTCTTTCACAAGCTACAGTAAGCAAGCAAAGCAAGGTGTTTGCAGTATTACAACTGTTGCTGAACCCGTTAAGGGTCATATGAAAACAACTTGTGACTACATATCTATTGATTTTATTGCTAACTATACATCTAGTCATGCTACCACCATTTTATTTACATTCATGGCAAATTCGATTTACATAATGCAACACCAGTTCGATATGGAGTGATTTGAAAACAACAACTGAATAAACAACTTCTATCCGAAAATGATTTTACGTCTTGCAGATCTCGAATTTACCAATCAGTTCATTGCTTAGTTTTACGAATACTAAATCTCTCAATCATACCAATGATGGCGTTGAAAAGTGCTCTGGCCCTATTTGCTGATTTTCATATTTGATTTCGAGAGAAGATAAAGAAACTGTCTCCGTACCTTAAAATCGACCACTTTAGAATTAGTACCATAGATTTACTTCATCGAATATATCGATGCATTCTCATTTCAGGCACTCGCATCGGACAAGCGTCCGAATGCTTCGTGTACTGGAAGGATCCCATGACTAACGACACATGGGGACTGAACTTCACCTCTCCCATTGATGCCAAACAATTCCGAGAATGCTGTGTAAGTATCATAAGTGTAAGTTGACAAAAAAAAAATACGGCCGTATAAATTAGAAGTATTAACTTACTGATAAAATTCACGAAATTCGTGTAAATTAATGAATTTTTAAGTAGAAACCAAAACATATCTGAAAAGTCAAAGGATTCAATTTCATCATAAAAACACAAGAATATACTCGTAAACGAGCTACAAAACACTAAAGTGTAGATTCTTGTTTACTTGTAATCAATTATCAATTTTTATCATTATAGTCACCATCATTCAAATTCTCCCGCAAGGCTTCGTCGAGCTACAGTCTCAAGCTGGAACCACCGGGCAACAAGCAAAAGTTCAAGGCTAAGAGGAAGCCGCTCTCTACACCCGCCAGCCCCAATCGATCTAGGTAATGTAAAAAAAGTTATTCGATGAATAAATACAAATAAATCGATAAGGCTGGATTTCCACCAAAAATGAAGCGCTATCTGGTTCCATCCACGAGCAAATTAATTAAACCGTTGCATCAAGCTATAAAAGGATCTACGAGTATTACAATAGTTACGAGTGCCTACAAATCATACGCGAGAAAGATTCACTAATATAACATTAGGATATTATCAGCAGTACGATTGTGTAATCATCTCACCGTGAAAACTTAGGTGAAGTGAGCGTGGAGTGAGCTGTCAGTGTCATCCTACATGATACTAGGGATTGACCAAGCATACATTTACAATAATAATCAAGATTTTAATACCCAATATTTTTTATGCTAATTCTATTGATCATTTTATATAATTTTAAAGCTAGTTATTATTTTAGCTGTCAAAACTTACTATTTTCTGGGTGCCTGGCTGACGGACCATAGAATTTAAGCCCAAGTAGTTTGTGTGGCGTGATCACTTCACCGAATTCACGAAATGTCGCGAATCAGGTCTATAGTCTAGGAAAAAAAGAAAAAAAAAATCATTGAGATTCTAAGTTTCTGTTTCTGTTGTATTTTTTTTTTTTTTGCTATTTTATTTTAAGCCCCACAAAATAGTAACGTTTTGACAACTAAAATACTAATTTTGAAGTTATATAAAATGATCAATAGAATGAGCATAAAAAATATTATTAAAATCTCTATTATGATTGTAAATGTATACTTGGTCAATCCCTAGCATCAGTAGGATGACACTGTCAGCTCACTCCACGCAAGTTATCACTATGAGATTTTTACAGAATCGACCGGCAGTGCTGTTCTGTATTTGAATCTCGATCACTAAATCGTTGATACTCAGCCACATATAGTTAAACTAATAAAAGACTAACACCTAAAGACTGGTATATTCTTGTTGATTCCAACATAATATGTAATTGGCAAAAGGCTAAGCTAAACTTTTCGTGTGATTTAGAGCAAGTGTGAGTCCATACTAGAACAATGCAACGCTGCACGCGACTATTGCATAAGCTTAGCTCTAACCATAAGTTCTGTTACTCACAGAATGCACCTTTGTGATTGTAGTCTGAACTACCGCGAGCCTCAGTGCACATGCATGTCGCAAGAACAGTACGCACGACTGAGAGCACAAGATCCTCGCTACCGTGAGTATATTTTGAACTATTAAATTTTAAATAATACGAATACTACCTCATTAGTGTCCCACTGCAGACAGACAACAGAAAAGGCACGTTTGCTATATTAATTATAAGTCTAGGTTTAAATAATAATAGAAAAATAAACAACACCCAACACATTGAGTTTATTTTTTACCGCACTCAGATAACACAATATTAATGTAGTATTTTCCAACTATAGGACGATGTAGGTTTTTCAGAGAAAAGAGATTTAGAGAATCGTGAAGAGTGGAGTCAGATGACGAGAGATATTATGGTTGCAGTTGGAGTATACTCTCGTGTGATCGCACGGAACAAATACTGTATTTACGCGCATTATAGGGGACACTAACGATTGCAATAAGGTTTCAATACATAAGGTGCGTTGTTTTTTGCGGTTACCAAGCATCATTTCATCCTTATACTCCACTCCAAAGACCCCCGCACCACCCGACCTCTACATACCCCCGAAAAAATACACGAAGTGTGTAGGTAATCGCTCGTGGCGGTACCATACTTCTCGTTTTTACCATTTAATGATACTAACTGGTATAGGTTCATCGACCCTGCCCCGAACCACGACTCGCGCAAACGAAATAGAGGGAGGCGCGGCAGCTGGTACTACTGGACGCTCCGAGAAGGTTGCTGCCGCTACATCGTCCACCTCGCTGTATGACAACGTGGCCAACGCGCAGCCCGCACACCAGCCGCCACCAAAACGTCAGTATATTTGATTTAAACATACATTTTAAAGCATTTTAATAATACGTTGCTTTTAAATCATCTGCATGCAAGGATGGAGTATCATATATTTTTCTCTAGAAGTTAACTATGAAAGCTTTGCAAACAGGCAGTCTAATTTTAGTGTGGATCATCCTCATAACACGGGAGGGGCTAGTGGCTAAATAATAACAGCCGCACGGGTTGATCGAAGGTTAAGCTGCGCTTGACGCGGTCGGTTCGTGGATGGGAAAACACGCTAAGCCGTTGGTCTCGGCTGTCATTCGTAGGCCTTTGTGTAGTCAGAAGCCTGAAAGTCTGACAACCAGCAATGCCAAGAGGTATCGTGTTAACCAGTAACTGGGTTGTGGATATGCAGTAATTCTATGTAATACAGCCGTGCGATTCTGTAACCATCTCAACGTGAAAATTTGGGTGAAGTGAGCGTGGAGTGAGTCGTCAATAGTGTCAATCCTCTGTGAGCTGTGAGTCATCAGCATGACTCACAGCTCACTCTAAACTCACTTCACCTTAGTTATCACGGTGAGATTTTTCCAGAATCGACCGGCTGGTATAAAGCTGCATCCAGTTAGACTAGAAGCCGACCCAAATATAGCTAGGAAATGGCTAGGCAGATTGATTGGATCCATGAGTAACACAATCATTGTATATTTAAAACACCTTATTAACTCACAAACATCATTGCAGTTAGAAGGAAGTGGTTCTGCGCCAATCTAATTGTTTTTCTCTTGATTTCAGCGGCATCACGACAGGCTGACGCATCGCAGCCTCCGACACGACCTCCGAAGTCACAAGAGACGTCTACCATGACTACTAACACTTCCACTGCGCCCAAGACTGTCACTGCTTCAGTGGGAACACATAGCACTAACGTAAGACAAACATGTATTGATACTAATGCAAGATTATCTACATAAGCTAATAATTACAAGATGCTAAACATAATTATACTATTATTTAAAAAAGAATAAGTCTTACGTTTTTAACTTGCTAGTTACTTTTTGACGTCAATATCTTGTAGAACTGCCTACATGCAAAAAGTTATGACATTCATCGTCGTTAGGCGGTAGTCAACCAACGGTCAAAAGCAAGGTCTTTGCAAATATTCGGCCTCAGGCACCGAATATGAGGCAATAATAAAAATAATGATTGGCAATAATAATTGTAATAAAATTCTATATAGTTTATGCTGATGCAAGGTAAGAAGACGTTAACTTATTCAATTCGTTGTAAATAAAAAAAAGTACTCATGAAACCCCAGGATAATAATATTCCTTTATCATCAGACAAACGAAGAATCACAGGCAGGCGGTGCAGGTGCTGCAGCTCAAACCCAGCACACTCAAGATCTGAAGTCAGAGGGAGTGCAGGCTGGCGGGACCCTCACGTCTTCCAAGTCCTCGGCCACCTCCACACGCTCCGGCAAGGAACACCTACAGCACATGCCCAAGAGCGTTGACTACGGAGATGGAAATGAATCAGTACGTGTTACTTGTTTATAATTATATTAATTTATTGTGCAGCTGTGTTCGGTGTACACCTATATTATACCTACATAAGAAGTACTGTGACCTGTATTCATAAACAGCTAAAATATTCAAGACCAATATTCGGGAAAACTTAAGCAAAATTTATTAAATCAGGGACTGGACACGGCTACTTATATTTTTATGTGAATCAGTACAAAAATTATGATATGTTAATAATCTCTTTGGAAACTCAACAGGACTGTATGAATTTTCAGTCCCGTGAATCGGACAGGCACGCTGCTCATCATCACAACGTGATCAATAATAATACATCGGGATCGCGACGCACAAAGTCCAAGAGTACTGAAGACATGAATATGGGTGAGTATATTGTTTCTTCATCAAGCAACTTGTGAAAACGAGGAAAATATGCCTTCTGGTAGTTAAAGTCCTCCAGACCATATTTCAGCCACGGCGGCCAATCTCAAAGGAAAAAAAGGAAAGCCTTCGCCGCGGGAGATATTGTAGTGCACAAGTGTGCGCGCAGACACAGATGCACTCCCTCTTCCGTCACTCTCATAGGCCGATGGGACGGCAATTCGACACGAAATAAAGTAAAAAGAAAGTAACAGAGTAACAAGGCTGCTTTAACCAATTCCTAATTATAAGTGTTTAATGAGAAATGAACGAAAAAAGGTAGCAAAGCCTTTCAGCACAAATTAAAAACAAACCCCGATCAATACATATGCACACAACTTACCGTGCATCAGGTGAAGGTGACCTCATAATTACATTAAAATTAATATTTGACGAATTTACTTCATATGGCAAATTTACACATAGTTATTAACGTGGTTAACTTACTTTGTGGCGAACGTACAGTAACCCTTATGAAAATATTATAGTATACCAAATTTGACGTCGATCGGACGATTCAGAGTGAAATAAACCTTTGTGTGGCTGAGATCCCTACCCAGACCATGTTATACTTAAAATGACTGAACTAAATTTCATGAAACATAGCTAAGAACGATCCCGATTAAACCTGCCTTCCAATAATAAAAACTGAATTGAAACCGGACTACCTCTTTGGGAGCGACGATGCCATAGACAGAAACGATACACAGAACTTCATAACTATAATACGCCCTAATAACTTATAATAGGCTTTTTTTACGTCGGTGGTTAAAAAGTATTTTAGTGTAAATTTATCTAACCACTAAACATCCACTTAAGCTAAAAACATAAAATGACGTTACATGATATTTCTCGGGACCCTGGGGTCCCGGACCTTTGGAAGATCTACGAGGGGCCGAAGCCAACTCGCAGAGGCCCGTTAGACGTTTTTAATGAAGTGAGGCACCAACTGACGATTATGCCTGTTCGCACTATGCAAGTACACCCAAGAAGAATCCCCGGTTGGTGTAGGACTATTGCAGAATATGGAAACAAAGATATTAGATTATGGGTTTGGGTGTCTAAAGTGAACTGGTTATTTAAGACTATGGAAAGTCTATAGCCCCTGGCTGACCAATCACTACATAGTATAAAACAAAGTCGCTTCCCTGTCTGTCTGTCCCTATATATGCTTAGATCTTTAAAACTACGCAACGGATTTTCATGCGGTTTTTTTTAATAGATAGAGTGATTCAAGAGAAAGGTTTATATGTATAATACATGCATAATATAGTAGAGAAACACTGATAATTTTAGAGGTTTCTAATGTGATGTCGTAAATAAACACATTTTTTTGCGCTTACATTGTAAACGCTGGCTGAACCCGTCGAGATAGATCAAAATAATGTACTACAGTATTGTACACCTTAAAAAGGTCTACAAAAAAGTCCGCAATGGTATATGTCTATCTCTTAGGGATAACCCACAATAAACATTTTTTATCCTATACTTTTTACGAGAAATAATGGCTCTAAAATTGATCAGTGTTTCTCCATTGCATCCGTGCGAAGCCGGGGCGGGTCGCTAGTGTTTTATAAATTGCAAAGATAAAATGGTAGGGGGTGACTTGCACAGTCAATAATGGGCTCCTAAAAACGGTCGCTAGCACATAGTATCATAGCGACAAGGGTGCAATACAGTTATATATTATTAGGGTTATTAAAACACGAGTGTTACGTTGTTTGATTTCATAATTACAAATTTACGATGTGAGAGTAAATAGCTTTATTTTAAAGATAAAATAGCTTTATTTTACAATTATCATCTTTCTTTCAGACGCCAGCACGCTCAAACGTATGCTGAAGCCGATGCCATCAACAGAGAGTCCAGTAACATCGCCAGAGATGGGCCGGCGAAGGTACGGTGGCGCGCCTCCGTGCCCCCCATCCTGCGGGTCGCACGGCCACCGCCAATCGCAGCACATGCACCACGGACACTACTCGCACATCGTCAATAACAACAGTCGGCAGAGCTCGCAGCGGTACGTACTGTATCCGTGTTAGAAGAGCGGGTTTAAAGAGTCTAATAATTTTTAATTTCTTTTAACCATCGAATTCAAGTAAATCTTATTGATGATAAAAGTAGATGGCGAACCCAAAAGAACGGTTTGACCCACTCGCACTAATGATCAAACGGTGAGCCCAAACACAACCCGTTTTCTGTACGCAGACGACCTGGCATTGTCTTGCCAAGCCACTGACTTTGAGGAGATTGAAAACCAACCTTTCCACCGCCATCTCAGATCTCAGCCACTATTATGCTAACAACGCCCTCAAACCAAATCCCTCTAAAACGCAGTCATGCGCTTTCCACCTTCGTAACATATAAGCGGGTCGAACACTGAATATCTCATGGCAAGGGGTTCCAATCATCTATCTATCAGTACCTACTCACCCAAAGTATCTTGGCATCGCTTTGGATAGGTCCCTTAACTTCCAGAGAACCTGCAAAAATGTCAAAAAGAAAGTGCATACCAGAAACCACTTACACCGTCGCCTAACATCCACTAGATGGGGGCATTTGCTCAAGTCCTGCAAACAACTAGAATGACGCTTTGTTTCTCCGCAAGCGAATATGCCTGTTCAGTATGGAGCCGATCAGCCCACGCTAAATTAATGGATATGGCTCTAAATGAGACATGCCGGAATATTACCGTTTGCTTAAAACCAACCCTGTTGCGAATGCTGTATCTGCCGATTGACATCGCGCCTCCAGAAATTCACAGGATGCCAGCCGCATCGAGAGGGCGAAACTACAGGATGACCCACGCCACTCAATGCACAAGTTTAATTCAGTGCCACAGTCGCTTAAAAGCCGCAAAAAATTTCTTGGGTGCGTGAGTCCAGCCAAAGATTACATCTTTCCGTGGAGGGGTTCACGGAAAGATGTGATCTTTGGAAAGAACCAATTAAGCCTTCTGATCTCTTTATTAAACCATCAGATAGTCTCTCATCCGGGCATAAGTTACCGTGGCCTACTTGGAAAACCTTAAATATATAATACTTCATACCCAAGTAGGCCGCAGCAAGGACAACCTCTACAAGTGGGGGTTCATGGAAAGCTCTAACCTCCGGTGTGTATGCGGTGTCTCTACACAGACAATGGCTCACCTCCCATATTGCACCGCATGGCCTGTCACCAGCACACGTGAGGACTTAATGGCTGCGTCAGCAAATGCTATCCACGTTGCCTAATTTTGAGCCAAACTAATTTAAGAAAAAAACTAGTTATATTTTTGCCATAGACACGCTAAGAAGAAGTTATTTTCTGGTTACTACTGCTGCCGTGTGCCTATAAACGTGGTCTCGTCATGGTAAGGATCCTTATTAAAATGATTAGGCAGTGAACATAACACAGTTATATATTTACAATACATGTTTTTACATGTAAGGCTCCCAAAAAAAGTATACATACTAATTTATCCTTTACTAAATTAAAACCAATTACTCAACGCAGCATTCGTCGACCTGGTTTTCTGATTTTACCAAAAACTAAGTCTGAAAAAAAAAAAAACTTTACAAAGAGCGCAACGAAAGATACAACAAACTTCTCTCATCTATAAAACGATAACACTTATTCAATGCATTCAAGACTCAATTAGTTGATGATATAATCGCAAATCACTCCATTCCCAAGACTAAATTATGATGATGGGTTGTATCATAATAACTGATGCAGTGATGGTTGTGACGAACTTCATATTTATAATTTAGCTTAGAAACATTGTTTTCAAGTGACTTTGTATGTTTTAAAGAATACAAATTTCTTTAAACCAAAATCTAAGGTGATTTAATTCCCGGTTCATATTGGTGAAACTTAATATGAAATGTAACACACATTGAAAGAAATTCGCATAGTTATTGAGTTACATTTCTTGTTGCATTGCATAATTTGGACGGCTCATTAAATTTGTATAACATTTCATATTATGTTTCACCAATCTGTACCGAGCATAAGGTAAAACGTACCCAATGAGTGCCTTTGTCACCAACCAAATACAGTTCACTTTTATTTTTTCCCGCCCATCTCCATGGACGGGAAACGCTTTCCACAAGAATAGACAAGAAAATGTTTCTGTCAGAAAGCTCTAATTTACCAGATTTACTTTATGCACATCTTTCTTTCTCATAGTCGTGGCGTTGGGGTCGGTGCAGCGCCCAGCGGTTATCCTGGCCGTGGTCTATATCTGGAGCTGGGTGGAGGAGAGCGCGACATGTCTCCACCGTCTGATAATGTGATGTTCGACAACCAGTGCTATGCCACCACGCCATCTTCGTCAAATGGAAACTCAGACCAAGAGCCCTGTCAACGCCGCGATTCCAGACAGCCGCACCATCATTCGGTGAGTATTGAAAGTTCTAGTTAGGTGCACTGCAATACAGATAATGTGGTTATAACAAACATGGCATGTTCCCAATAACCTTCGGCTTAGTTGAGATCGAAAGTTAATGGATCCCATGAAAAGATGGTCAAATTTTATTGTTGTGATCCGTGCGTGACTAAGAACTTAGCTTCTTGTGCTAAGGCTGTACTTATAAAAATCCGTAATACTTGTAAATATCTGCTTCAAAAAACGATATCTATTCAAAAAAAAAAACAAAGGGCATTTAATAACGTTCAAAAAGTGGAATCAGCACTTTTTGAACGTCAAAATTACATAAACGCCCGCCCTTCACCACTTCCTAGTGCTTTAGCTGAGAAGAAAAAGTCACGCAGCAGACTCCCCAGCAGGACGGCTTTCTGTTAAGTTAGAAAAAATTGACTCTATACAATAGTAATTAACATTACTAAACACAACACATTAAATTATTATCAGCCAAGTGTCAGCTAGCATACGCCAATATACAAACAAAAACATTGAAAACTATACTCAAGCAAAACCACATAGACAGAACTTAATACCTACATAAATAAAAACCTCCAGGCATAAAGGGCGTGCCCGCTTACATATGTGCAATGCAGCATTATGTTCATATACACTGGGCCGCAAAGAAAGCGGGTCGGTAACAAAAATCCCAAGTACATACAAAATATTGGAGCTAGCTTTATGAAATAAAAACCGTATTATAGACAATTTATAGTGCCTAAATCAATGGCATAAAAGTTTTAAATTATGAAGTCTATTTTGAATGAGACTGAGTTACGTAAAAATGACCATTTTCACGAGATTTTGAGAAATGTGCTACGGTATCAGCTATATAGAGGAACGGGAGAATATTCCCCAGCATCGGCTCAGAAATCTGGTGGAAAGCATGCCAAACCGTATAACAGCTGTATTAACAGCTCGTGGTGGCAATAAAAAATACTAAAATGTGTAAAAATTGCATATTTGATACCGTAGCATATTTCTCAAAATCTAGTCAAAATGGTCATTTTTACGTAACTTACTCTCATTCAAAATAAACTTCATAATTTAAAACTTTTATGCCATTGATTTAGGCACTATAAATTGTCTATAATACGGTTTTTGTTTCATAAAGCTAGCTCCAATATTTTGTATGTACTTGGGATTTTTGTTACCGACCCGCTTTCTTTGCGGCCCAGTGTAGTTGTAAAACACAACATCGTTTTAAAACACAGAAGTTGACTTTGCTGACTTACATGTTTTTGCATCAGAAGCCATGCTTGTCTCGTCAAGCTTCCCAGTCAAGTGCTACACCAGCGCCAGGGTCGCCCACCTCTCGTCTGCTGCTGGAGTACGAGATGCATCTAAGGAACACCCTCGCCAAGGGCATGGACGCTGAGAGCTACAGTCTGCACACTTTCGAGGCTCTGTTGAGCCAAAGCATGGAAGATTTAGGTAAGTTATTCTTATATGTATAATAAGTTTTTAAAAATAAGACATTATTTAACCAATAAATGAGTTTGGCGTGTTCTCATAGCCAGATAAAAAAATACAAGGATCGATAAGGCATACCCTTGGTGTAGGAACTCGTGAAAGGTATAAAACCAGGAGGTTTTCTACCCTTCAGGAGTCTCATAACCTGAACCTCTGCTTCCACACTCCACATTATTAGAAGTGCGCAATGTAACATTTGTATTTTATTGTTGTGCATTGAGGTATTGGCCATCGCGATGTGAAGAAAGAAGTCGTTTTCATTCAATTCATACTTATCAGACGGCTGTCTTGTATTTTATCTTGGCAAGAAACAATGCCATGCAGTTCGTCGTTCGATGTGAGAATATTTCATATTCGTTTTCAAGAAGTCTAGCGATTCAAAGTTAAACTAATACAGACGTCACGTATTTGGTTTTAATTTTTCAAAACATACATTAACAGATATAATAATTTTGACCTAGAATACAACGACAACGTGTCATCTTCCAATCAAAGAAGTCCTTACCCACCGAGACGACGTAAGTAAACAAGAATTTTAAAATTACAAAACTTTGGTTTTTTGACACTTTTAAAATTTTCAAAGCTAACAGCATGCAGACAAATTTGATAAATCTAACTTTAATACTAAAATACATTTTTTACAACATATACTGCACACGATTTAACTTTGTTTGTATTTAATTTGAACCCTGTTTTTGTTTTGTTGAGGACCGACCCAAGAATCAATTCTACAGTCTTTGAGACACCTTAAGGAGGCAGCGTTAAGGGACAGAGGTGATAAAAATTTGTTATTTATTGTCTAATTGGTATCATTGCATTATCGTGTGTATCTATGCAATATGTACCTATGCAATATGTACCTATGTTGGAATGTTAATAACTATGTATTCTATTAACCTAACCCGTTAATTGTTTTGTTTGTTTTCTTTTTACCATGAGCATTTAATTTTGTTCTTGTAAAAGGAATAGCATGCTACTCACATACTTATATTTTTCACATACTATGAATATTTTTTGCCAGCTATGGTTTGAACCAATCAAACGTTATTCTTAACACCTCATATAAATTGTAAAAAGAAATTTATGAATAACTTAATTGATTGATTTGTTCCATAGGATAGTTATCTGGAAAACACACACTGTATCTTAAGCCCATAATTATATTTTAAATCCACGTAGAACTTCAAATAACCACGTATCATTTGTGTACTTAGTCAGTCAAACAAAGAGATACGTACTCATACAGGCAGAACTTCCAATAAAAGTAAGTACTTTTGAATAAAGTCTTTGTCATCAGTCTTCAAGTGTGCCCTACTGTGAGGTTATAGCATCTATAAGCATACCTAAGGATGTACATTGTTTAAAAAGTTGTTATAGACGCAATAATAGTGAATATTGAACTTATAGTGGAATGCTGTTTTTGCCTGTGTACCTAACTGTTTTGTTGACTATACATATTAGTAACACCTCTCACAGTATCTATATCTACTGATTAAACAAATCAAAGTCATATGTTCCTGTAAGAAAATGCAGTCATAAGTTAAGTACATCAACAACTTACTATTTACTTACAGTACAACAACTTAAACCTAAATTAAAAATAAAACATACAACCCTCAGTACACAATTATGATGTTAATAGTTAGTAAGTATCATTTATTTTATACGGGTCCACAGAAAAAATGTAAAACTAAAGCAAGTTTCTTCTATTTGCCAATATATGTGCGCGGTTCTTACAAAAAATCGAACTATCTACATCCAAAACGTTTATATTCCCAACAAAATGCTGTATTTTTTTAAATATTATGTGTTTCTTTGACATTTACATATGTATAAAATTAAGAAGGAACAAAGCAGTCAAATTAAGCCCGAAATAGAAAAAAATCGAAATAATTAAAAACATGCCTACATCCAATAAAATGATATAATTTAACAAATGCTGAATAATGAAAACTTTTTATTGACAAATGTGACGAACGGTCGTCACATTTGTCAATAAAAAGTTTTCATTCAATAGATTGCATGATAAAAAAAAGATTTTCTTTTAACTGGTTGCAAAATGAGTAAAAAACTGTATTGAGGCCAGAAAAGCACTGAAAAGAAAGATTTTTTTTATTTTTTTTTTTATTTAAACGGCTGCACAATTAATGGAATGGACACGTATTTGAGTAGAAAACAGGTTTTATACGAAATGTGTGCTTGAAATGTAATTTTTACTAATGAATAAATGTTGATGTCCGGAAAGAAGCAGCGTCACAGTGTTCGGGAGGAGGGAGCCGATCTTCAACATTACCGCTACCGCATCGCCTTAGCGTCGAGAGACAGCACAGCGCCAGGTCTGACCGCGATGGATACTACAGGTTTATATTATTTTCTACCTTATAGTTGACGTAAAATAAGCAAACACACTACACAAAGCCCCTAATCGGGCAATATGTAGATCAGCTAGACCATTTTTAACGGACTTCAAAAAGGAGGAGGTTATCAATTCGGAAGTTGATATATATTTTTTAATGTATATTCGGGCATAACTCTGTCATATATGGACGGATTTGCAACATTGTTTTTTTGTTCGATAGAGGTTTATTTCGAAATGGTCCCATTTAAATTTCGTAAAGATCTGGAGACAAAGAAACTCTTCAATAAATACCAGTAAAACAACCGCGATTGCTGCTATCGCATATGTATGCATTGTTTACGCAATAGCACAACATAACATCACGTCTGTACCATATAAAGACAGATGCAGTATACCACCGTACACCCTCATTTCTGTCAAAGTTGTTATTGGGGTACTTATAATCTTGCAAGTAAATTCTAGCATAACTTTATTGTTTAAGAATTGATTTAATTAATCGACTTCAAAAAAAGGAGGAGGTTCTCAATTTGGTTTATTTCCATTTAGTTTATATTGATGATGTTTTAATAGCTTCCTGTCACTAATATTTACATAGCAAGTAGTGTTATATGAATTTGTGTGGGGTAGGTATAACTAAAAAGTGAAAAATAATTTTTTTTTCGGTCGGTTGTCTTTTTAAAAAGTTTTTTACACCTCTAGAAAAACCTTGATGAAATAAATACTAGTTCCACATGCAAATTAATTGTGCAATGGTTGACTTTTCGGTATTCAGATAATTTTAATCCAAGGAGCTTATATAAATCTATATAGTACATACTAATTCCTTGCTTTTCATCTGTAGAATTATTTGACAGTTTGGCATATTTCCTACAAAATTAAAAATACCTGTCAAACCGCAATATTTACATATTTCTCTATTTTAAAATCAGTCAAAATTATCTGAATTAATTTTGGAACTCGTGGGTTTTTAAGCTTCAACCTATTTACTCATTGTAAATTGCTGGCCATTTAGAACAATGGCCATAATACGAAAAAAAACGATAAAATTTTCGCGCTATAAATTTTTTTTTTCTTCGAATCTTGTTCATTATGTTTCTAGATGGTAATTAATTTGTAAAATGCAAAGATTTTTAATAATTGTTATATTTTCAGTGATCGTAATGAGCTGATGCGCGAACGTGAGCGGGAGCGAGAGCGGGGTTACCTGAGTGATCACAACACCAGGTTTGTTGAACTAATATTATGAGTTTATGATGGAGACACAATAAGAGAGAAACAGAATAAGAGAAACAACAAAAACAGCTCGAAAAAAGGATATTGTATTTTCTCACATTTAGATTATATTGGTACGGGCTCGAATAAGCACATAAACGCAAAACAAGAATCATTGAAGTAGGTACTCATAGATATGTGTTTAAACAAGCGTTGCTTACAAACTTACTCATACAAACTGTAACATTATTCTGGACACCCTTACCATAACTCTCCATAATTTTAATTGCATTTCTGTTTGTGCAGGCCATAAACACAATTTATGACATAACAGTCCCAACAATCGACTAGAGTAACGAGAAGATATGCGGTGTGAACCATAAAAATATCTATAGATATTTTGTTTTCTGATCCATAAATCAAGTAGGTAATTAAGAAGGGAAATGATAAGCCTGTTGTTTTTTCGTTTGTCAGGGTGGTTTCGAATAAACAACCTTGACTCAGCATGACGAGGTGCTAACTCGATGTATAGAACCACTAAGATTTTCTTTACAAAACAAAAACAACTTGTTAAGGCTTTAATGCACCAAAAAACAAATCAATATGGTTCAAACTTCCTTTTTTTCATTCCGTATAAAGGTAGAAGATTGTTCATATCTCACCTGTTCACATAATACCTGTTATTTTTAACCTGTATTGATTTTTCTCTTTGATGAGTTCGCTAAAAATTATTAAACTTATTCCAACTCAGTAATGACGGACTCGTAGTCCACACCGACGTTGCTTCTCGTAGACTGTCGCATAGCGGTGTTTCTGGTATGTTTTGTGAGAAAACATCATGAACACTACGTCTGTTCGCCCTTCGGTAAACCTTGAGTCAGGATAGTCACCAGGACGAAATACGGTAGCATAGACAAACATTTAGATAAGTTTATGCATTAGATATATAAGAAAATCACCATTCCTTAGTAACTTTATAGATTACAAAAACCAATAACTTTTCCACAAATTGTCAGTACCTAGTTATACAGGGTGTAACGGAAGGGGGGTATCAACCCTGAAGGAGGTGAATGTGCTCATGAAACTCAACAACTTTCCCCAAAGAACATAGGTCGAAATATGAAAAAAAAATTTGGCCCTCCCTTACAAAACTGACTACCAGCTGATTGATTTACTATGGGAGGGCCAAATTTTTTTTTCATATTTCGACCTATGTTCTTTGGGGAAAGTTGTTGAGTTTCATGAGCACATTCACCTCCTTCAGGGTTGATACCCCCTTTCCGTTACACGTTGTATATAGATCGTAAAAATAACACTTCGTTTCGTTTGTTTCAGGGACAGGGTTCGAGATCGTGATCAAGGATACCTAAGCGACCACCAATCAAGGTTAGTACCTACATAGTTTCAAAAAACATTATCCTCCTTTTGGTCTTCCCCGCAGTCGGGTAGACAGATATTACACCACTTAATAATAAATTCAGCTTTTATTATTTTTTTAAAGGCTCACCCTAAATCGGGTAGAGATGAAAGATTTAGTTAAGTATAGGTAATGACTGCCATTTCAGTTGACTTTAGTGACGGACGTTTGTTTCAAGCCCACTGTTGCTTTACACGGAGAGAAAAATCTTAGAAAAATTACTGTGCTCGTCACTGTAAAGTGAGTGCAAGTGACATCTACAGAAAATTTTCTGAGTGAGATTGGGAAAAATTCACTATTTGTCCAATAAATTTTACTGTACAGCAAAAGAATTTTTACTGTGCTAGCATGCTAATTTTTCCATTACCGCTCAAATGCACTCAGAGTATGAGAGCACAGTAATTTTTCTAAGATTTTTCTCTCTGTGTATTTAAATCAGTTTTATTTACAAGTGGTGTAAAACTGTGGTTAGTCACTAAATGTGAAAGCTTTACTAGTGCCTAACATTTATTGTTTGAATATCTATCTAGTATACCAACTTCATCAAATTATATGCGTTGTCAAATTAGGTATAGAAATTATGAAGCAATAGGTACCCTAATAATATACAGGGTGGCAGGGCCGTCATTGACGCGCAAACTGTAACCATGAATTCAGCACATGATACTAGAATAACGTAGACATTTTTCGTCAGTTATCAAAAATCTGTTGTTTCATAGAAAAGTGCAATACTTACGCTTTTAAAATGCACACACACACACACACACACAACACACTGGTACAGTATTTTTTTTTAATTTTATTAACTGACGATAAATTTCAACTCGGGGGATTCAGAATCATGTACTGAATCCGTGGTAACAGGTTTCCTTGTCATCCCGTATACTGATTATAATAAAACGAAAACCATCACAACACTGACACTCAGTCGAAGATGTGCAACATGTTTTGATGGAGTGTGTGCGGAATGGGACTTTGAGATATAATTTACTTGGCCCTATAAATATGTATGATATTCGAGAGTGTAATGCTATCCTGGCATGCGTTTTAACGGTACAAGCTAGGATATTGTAGAAACTGGCATTCTTTGTTTCTGTTTCTTAGTTATCTGTTTTTAGGTTTAGTTGATTGTGCTGATGTTACAGGGTGACGTTATCAGCTCAGCGATAAAGCCCTTAAAATAAAAAATTAAAATAAAACTGGCACGCATAACACAAGTTCAATCTTAGCTTGAGTGTCAGAGGTTTATGGCTTTGTAAACCTATAATTTATAAGTCTTATAATGGTAAGATAAGTCAAGTGATAAATGTAAATTGTTAAACTGGAAATAATGATTTTCATTATTATTATCATAACTGGTACAAAATCTTCAGCATTTATTTTTAGGTACAATGTTACCTACTTCGTAAAAATGTTTCTACGCCACTATTATCTGCAAAACAACAAAATTATTTTTCCAAATAAAAGAAAATAAAATAAAAAATAAAATCTTTTTATTTCAGACATATTTTGCCCATAATATTGTAAGATTAGTAGTAAGACTTAAACAACTATGTTACATGTAAAAAATCAGGATTAAAAATCAAAATTAACATTAAAATGAAGACCAAGATTGAAATAAAAATAAAAATAAGAAATAAAATTAAAAATAAAAATAAAATTAAAATTAAAATAAATGATTACATAAAAAATTAAATTTAAATTAAAATCAAATTAAAATGAAAATTAAATCCAAAATCAAATCAAAATTAAAATCAATTTAAAATTACAATTGAAATTATTATTTCAAGTTTTAAATTTTTTACATTTACATTTATTAATTTAAGTATTTGCCACCCACTGGGACACACACTTGAGTTTGAACCCAGTGCCCCAAAAGGGGGCTGTCCAGCTTGTGGCTGAGCACGTCCAAGCAAAGCTATTTTCAGATTAAATTAAATATCAAGAGATTTTGCAAGTTTGCGGTATCAATTTATCATTTTATTGTTAAATAATTGCTTAACCTCTCACACAACGAATATACACCATGTGACGTAGAGATAACATTAAAATTTCTATTGTATCTGCTAATTGGCACACGATGGGTTAAAATATATGTAATTATTGATTTGAATTAGTGCTTACCTAAATTAAGTCACCTAATCTTTTCAGACTACACAAGTCATGACTTACCTTTGTATGCCATGTGAAAGTCAAAACAAACTGGATGAATCCTAAACTTAATCCAGCTTCATCTACTTTAAACTTAACGTGTTTACTTATACCAAACTTAGCTCCTAGAAATACTTTAAAACCAATAAGAACCTACAAACATAATTAAAGTTACTAAATGATGAGTTCATTATATTGTTTTTATATGTAGAGTAAGTTATTTTGGGTCACTTTCAGCGAGGCAGGTAGGTAATTGTTACTTAATATAACATCGTTTTAAACGTAATAATGTCATGTCTAAAACATTACTGTCCTAATAAAATAGTAGCTAGTTACAGTCCTTCTCGCCGTATTCAGTGACAACGTCCAGATTACTTTTTTTCCTTTCGTGAGCTCTCTGATTTTTTAACCGACTTCAAAAAAAGGAGGAGGTTATCAATTCGACTGTATTTTTTTTTTTTTTTTTTTATGTTTGTTACCTCATAATAACCGACTGGGTGAACCGATTTTCATGATTCTTTTTTTATTTGAAAGCTGGTGCTTCCCGTGTGTCACCATTTCAATATCTGATGATGGGATCTTGTAGAAATCGGGGAACTCTTCAATACATAACAGCAGATTAACCGCGATTGTTGCTATAGCATATCTAAGCATTGTTTACACCATCACACAACATAATATCACGCCTGTACTCACTACAAAGGTTATAATTTTTTTTTTATTATAATAATAATTAATACCAGTAAAACAACCGCGATTGCTGCTATCGCATATGTATGCATTGTTTACGCAATCGCACAACATAACATCACGTCTGTACCCTATAAACGCAGATGCAGCTTCCTGTCACTGATATTTACATAGCAAGTAGTGTTTATATGAATTTGATTGGGGTAGATATAACTAAAAAGTGAAAAATAAAAAATTTTATATAAAAAAAAACAACCGACTTCCAAAAAAACACTACAAAGTGACAAATAATTTTAATTTCGGAAGTCGGTGTCAAAAAACCAAAATGCGGAACCAACGACACCGACTTCCAAAATTAAAATTATTTTTCACTTTGTAGTGTTTTTTTAGAAGTCGGTTGTTTTTTTTTTATATAAAAATTTTTATCCTTTCGTGAGCTCTCTGATTACTAGCGATTGAGTCTTGAAAACCGATATTTCGACTGCCGCAACAAACACTATCGAAACTGCAAATCACGTACTTCAAAGGAGAGCAATTCAAAGTTGTAATTCGATGCAAAATATTTTGTAAACAAAAACAAAATATTTTGTATTATTAACTTCAGTAAAATTATATAATATATAAACATAAAATAATTATATAATATATAAATATAATATTACTGAAGTTAATCATACAAAATATTATAATTATATAATATATAATTTTACTGAAGTTAATAATACAAAATATTTTGCATCGAATTACAACTTTGAATTGCTCTCCTTTGAAGTACGTGATTTGCAGTTTCGATAGTGTTTGTTGCGGCAGTCGATTTACGTTGTTCAGCAGACAATTTTTTCGAACATATGAAGCAATGGATTAGCAGTATCCTTCAAAATGATTCAGAGTGAGATTGATAGTATGTTACCCAACTAGGGTACCGGTCACACCGTCTACAGAAGAGCTGAACGGTATCGTTATACGTGTGTAGGTATATGAAGACTGGCCGACTTTTGCGTATTTAGCGCTTCTTGTCTAGACTATTTGTTTCAAAGCATTCAGTACTTTTTGGATTGAAGTACTCACCTTTCTTGGTTTCGAGCAAGGTGTTGCCACCGACCAACGAGTATGCGACAAGTCGTAAGCTGACGTTAAGGAAGGTCTTTGAAGCTCAGATACTGCCTGCCCTGTGCACATTTTTTTTAGACGAGCTCTGAGTAGAAAGCGGTTTAGGTAGTCTACTGGTATCCATGGGTTGTTCATGGACACACCATCTCAATTGAGTCTTTATCAGAATCACCTCCATGCACATCATTCTAAGTGCGCCTTACTTACCAGCACACAAGGTACCCGAAACTGGCAAATTTTGCCAATCAACTTTGAACCTTATGTTTTGGCAATAAAGTTGAAAATCTGTTAAAAAAAATTGACAGATTGTAGTAGCTTGATGTGCTAGCTTCTGTACAAGTTAAAAGCTATGTTAGTGCCCTTACCCTCATCATTGCACTTTGGGTCCTAATTTGAATTTTGAACCCTGTATCGTCCATAGAACTTGCAACTTTATTGCTATCTTAAGTTAATACTCTTATCAAAATTACCCGCAGCAAGATAATGTCACTTAGTTTTATAGCACGCAACTAGATGGCTATATGCAAATTATCTACTAACTTAGATACGTAAATTATAAAATTACTGTAAAAGTTATATCCCTTCGGTATACATTTTCGTATATATAAAATGAGATAGCAAGGGAAAGGTCAGGGTTATAGCTGTATGAAATCATATCGATAATTGTGTTAATAATTATTTTATGCCAGGATCGGAATCTTTCGTACTTTATTGATTCCGAACGGACTTAGACAACATATTTTAAAAACTACTACTTTAGTTGTAAGCCTGAGGTAAAATAATCAAAGGGCATCAAAAACTACCTCCGCATCGCTGTCAACAGGAAAAATGTCCAAAAGACTGGCAGCATTGCCACGTTGTAAGGCAATGCTGATTCTTTGGCCAAAAAATAGGCCAGCCCTCTGTTCACGTGAAGAGTCGACCAACCGCTTGGCGATGTCTCGAAAAAGGAAGTGCGGCTGCTGCAGGTGCTAAAAACCCCAAACGGCCCGCTTTCTTAGAAGTCGGGATGGTGCAAGGGTGTTGACATACGTTGCATCTCTTACATACCTCTACCGTATTTGAAAAAAAAAAAAAACAGTGATTGGCCCTAACCAGTTCCTTGGTATTTATTAACTAAATGTAATTTTGTACCCAATTAACTAAATGCTGTAGAATAGAAGAGATAGCTTTGTTCTTCTATTAATTATCAAAGTTTTGCGTTTAAAACGCTCTCCTGTAACATCATGATATCAAACCATAGCCGTACTTACTTTACATACTTTGCGGCCATCGATATTAAAGTCCAATGAAACCCTAATTTGTTTACAGATTATTAATTCAGTTAATATTTGAACTAAATGGCTGATACATGTTTCGATGACGCAAACCTCAACCAATATAAATAGTGGTATCGGTATCCTTATTTACAATAGCAAACTACATTAATTCAATTGCATTAAATTACACGTTAGTACAAACAGTTAGTACATCCACTAATGAATTGCTTGTGTTACAAAAATATACAACACAAAATGTTGGTTACAAAATTAATTGGTTTAATTAAAATGTCCCATTACAGATGCATTTACAAAGATTAACCTGTAATGTATTGGGATTATTGAATTATGGCCAATTTTGATATTTGATTAATTTTCAGAGCATTTAATCAAAATAACTACTAAATGAGCAATACTTCGTCCGAATAAGGATTCAAAAATGGCTGGAACGCATTTTGGTATCCCCAAAGCAGCTTTTCTCAGTTTTCCGTATTTTGCAATGTGAAGAACTAAAACACTTTTTTATAAAAAAAAAAAAACAACCGACTTGCAAAAAAAACACTACAAAGTGAAAATAAACTTTAATTTTGGAATTCGGTGTCGTTGGTTCCGCATTTTCGTTTTTTGACACCGACTTTCGAAATTAAATTTAAAACTTTGTAGTGTTTTTTTGGAAGTCGGTTGTATTTTTTAAAGTTTTATTTAACACTTTTAAGTTATACCTACCCCACACAAATTCATATAACACTACTTGCTATGTGGTAGGGTGTACGGTGGTATACTGAACACATCTGCGTTTATAGGGTACAGACGTGATTTTATTCTGTGCGATTGCATAAACAATGCACACATATGCGATAGCAGCAATCGCGGTTGTTTTACCGGTATTTATTGAAGAGTTCCGTTGTGTGTCTCCGAAACTCATCACCAGATCTTTACGAAATTTAAATGGGACCATTTCGGAATAAACCTCTACTGAAAAAAGAATTTTACAAATCCGTCTATATATGACGGAATTATGACCGAACATAGGTACATAAAAAAATATATATGTATATATATAAACATCCGAATTTATAACCTCCTCCCTTTTTGAAGTCGCTTAAAAAAGAACCGGAATGTATAATGGTCGTCTCTTTTGTTCAATTTTAATCATATTAGTCAATGAGCCAGATATGAATACGATTAAATAAAGACTTACATAATAATGTATATCTATCTCCGCTCTAAAATTACCATTTAAGTCATTAATTGCCATTGCCACGCATGACAAACGGATTGGTGATCGATTTTTGTAATGAGAACAGTAGCCCAAAACGCGCGGATGATTTTTTATTGTTATTTAAAAGAGACATCGTTAAATGACATTGTAAAATGTTACTATTATCTATGATAATTGGCCATAATTATTATTTATATTACGGCTCCTACTGATCATCACATAAATAATGTAGAGTGAAAAACAATTAACTCCAACTACTTACGTATAATAATAATAGCAATCTTTGTTAACGAATATGAGGTAACTATGTAAAGTAACCTAATAATAATAAATCCAGGATAAACAAAAATCGTTTAAAGTTATTTTGAAAATAAAAAAATTTAGGCAAGTCAACAATTGGAGAATGTGAAATGGTTGATTGTAAAAATGGTTCGGTTGTCTTTGGACTGACTTAAAAATTTGATGTATGCAAACGAATAAAAAGTAAATGTTGAAACGTAGAAACTGATGGTGATAAGCGACAAAATAGTAATCAACCCATGGAACTTATGCACTTTTTTTTTCTTAGCTTATATTGTGTCCCACAGCTGGGCAAAGACCTCCCCTTTTTTCTTTCAAACCTCCCTGTCTTGAGCGATCTCTGGCCACGTTGGTCCTGCAAACCTCGTCAGATCGTCGCACCACCTTCGACGTGGTCTACCTCGACGGCGATGTCCTCCTTCAGGCGTCCAGTGAGTGACGATCTTTGCCCATTTCTCCGGGTGCTTTCGCGCGACGTGTCCGGCCCACTCCCAATTCAGCCTAGCTGTTTTTCTCCAACATCCGCTACTTGAGTTATGGAGCGCAGCGTATTGTTTCTGACTCGGTCTGAGACTTATGTACTTAATACCTATAACACTAATTAGGAGAAATCTGCTCGAAAAAAGCAGATTCGTTCCATGTTATTACGTAAGAGAAACAATATTTGATGATGTATTCGGTGAATGAATTAAATGGCCAATTTACTATGTAGGTAACGTTCAAAAGTATTCTCGAATAAATGAAGAAGGATTCAGTTGAACCATCCGCGTACTGAGAATTACTCGTAAAATAGGTCAATTAATGTTTTTCCCGAACGGACGAATCCACGAATTCATTGGAAACGGACAAAGATAAAATTCGATTTTGAACAGAACTCCAGTTGTCGCATCTGATCTACGTGTACAAATGCACAAAGATTGAATGTGACAGCCAGTCCTCTGTTGCACATATGCATTAGTGCAAAAAAGCTTTTACGGAATTCCATTGCATGAGCTTCGTCGTCCCAGTCAGGTAGGTTTTTGTGTAGAGGCTTAAAGCTGAAAAAACGTGACTACGGAAAGGACGTGTCGGTATTCAATCAACTTGTACGTCTATCACGTAGGGGGAAGTCCCGTAACGCCGGACGGCACCTAACGCCGGACACTCTTATTATCTCGACAAGTTAGAATGTGAACGATTCAAACACGTGTGAAAAAGGCGCGGGGGGGCATAACGGTACACAGTCACATGACGCAGTTTGTTAGTGACGCTGAAGGCAACATCGGGAGCGGTCGGTTTTTCTTTTGGCGGAAAAATACAGCGTCATATAAGATCACTTACCCGAGTACGAACAAGTTTTAGTGAATCACGTAAATTACTGGATACAGTGCTCCAGCTGCCATGCGTGGGCTCATGAAGAATGTGTAGTCTTCAGACGACTACATTATGTGATCGATGCCAGATATTTTAAGAACGTCTGGTGCTAGGAGTTCGAACTGAAGTCCGTCCGGTACTAGGTGCCACTTCAAGCAATTGCATTTTTTTACACCAATGTTTAATTTTTGTTTTTGAATAAGATTATGCAGAAGTTGCATTTTTCTTAATTTGTGTTCATTCTACAGTTAGTCAACTTAACTGATTAATAAATAAAATTACATTTTTCGAAACAGTTTTTATTTTATTTCCTGAAAACCTTAGGGATAAAATATTTAGGGGGAAGTCCCCTAGTGACGGACACGTCACTAGGGGACTTCCCCCTAAATATTTTAACGTGAGTCTATTCAAAAGTACCTACAATTTAAAATGAATTAACTTCATTCTGCAAAATCACTTAACTAATTAGTAATCCGGTTTTAGAATGGAGCTTTTTATGCAAGAATACCTACTTTCAAAACAACCGACTTCCAAAATAGACACTACAAAGTTTAATTTCGGAAGTCGGTGTCGTTGGGTTCACATTTTCGTTGTTTGCCACCGACTTCTGAAATTAAAGTTATTTTTCAGTTTGTGTCTTTTTTGGAAGTCGGTTGATTTTTTTGGAAAAAGTTTTAAGTTTTACAGTAGAATTGAGCCTCCTTCCTTTTGAAGTCGGTTAATTATGTAAAGGTACGGCTCTTATGGCCACAATGCATACTATGACAATTCCACTAAGCCACCACTGAAAAGTCATAGGAAACAAATGACGCAATTTCGCTTTTCGATTTTACTTCAATTTTTACTGGTAATTTTGGTTTAAAAACAATACTACTGAACCGATTTTGAAGAAATCCCTATGGGACCAACGTGAAAGTATATCCTTTCAAATAAAAAATAATTTTGCAAATCACCTTATAAATAATGGAGTTCTGAGTTAGCGAATATAAATAAATTTAAAATAAAATCAACAGAATTGATAACCTCCTCCTTTTTTTGAAGTTGATTAATAAATAATAAGGCGTTCTCATCTCGTCGACTGTAAGGAGAATTTAAAAAGAGCATCTGATTTTCCTATTTGAAAACTTAATAATACCTACTTATGTTGTTTTCATAATAATAACAAAGACATATAAACATACGATTGGCGGAACAAAGCGAATAACATCGTAATCTACTTGCAATAACTAATTAGTCTAACTCTTTGACTCGTGTCATACGCGGTACATGACAGGCTTCTTTGCTAAAAGAATATTATTTAAAATATGCACATTGTTGTTCTGCATACACTTGTAGTTGCACATTGTGAGATTGCAAATATTGTAATGGTAAAACGACTGGACTTGACCACGGTAAATTTTCGGTAGTGTTTTATAATTTAAGCCAGTAATTAGACAAATAAATAATTTTATTACATGTGTCAAACAGTCTGACGGTTGGTAATCAAAGGATGAAAAGGGTGGTGTCGGTAAAAGTATAACTTGCCAAACTTGACAAGTATGAACAATCACTGAGATATGGGATCACAGTTTTTTTATGACGTTAACGTACTAAATCTCTTTGAGCATTAAACCCAAAATAAGTATGAAAATTGGTACTTTGCAGTATTTTCTATTTCCCAGCTAAAAATAGCAACCTCGATGATATGTGAGCACGTATTAATCTTTATAATTTTTAAGAACCTTATTTCAGTACCCGGAGATGATAATGCGTTACCATATTTTGTAAGACAGCATTCATCATTTCACCATCGGAAAAAATGCTAACTGGTAGTGTACTACTGCAGAAGCATAGTAGTGAAGCTGATATTTCCCCAAAGGGTTGTGTTTCCCTAGCAATGTAGAAAACGCAGTGTAACAATAAAGCCTATTCACAGGGTTTAGTAATATGTCCTCATAAGCATTGAGGTATCTAAACGGATTAAGGAGATTCATTCCGAAAACAATAATGCCCATACGCTCAGTAGAATACAAGGAATTCCCTTAATCGGTATACGAAATTGTACCTACGTGTTTACGATACATTTACAAAGATAACGATTTCGATTCATCCCTCGCTCAACCACTTAGTAAAGGGCTTTATGTAAAAAATAACAATAGTTAGCGCGAGGAAAAATATCTCTTACAAAGTGGTCAGCTTACTGGGTTCGGCGTGTTGGGCTTTCCTTTCACTCTTTCACATAAAAATAGATGACCAAAATAACAGTCCTAGATACCCTTACTGAAACTGAAATTACTATATATATATAACTAAAACTAAACTAAAAATAACTAGATACGAGTATATAAAATAGAGAAGATTGAATAGTTGAGTTCTTGATTTATTTTAAATATTAGGTTGTCTCATAAATTATTGCCAGTTAAAAGACAAACTATTTTTAGTATTTTTTTATTCATAAAAAATACATTTAATAAATTATATAGTCTCCCTCGTTATCAACAACAGTCAGCCACTGGGCAAAATTTTAATACCCTTCTCCCAAAATGAGGCAGGCTGGGACTCGAAAAAATTTTCAAGTTCAATTTTAATACTTCCAGAATTTTCGATTTTTTTTCTTAGTAAATGAAATTGAAGAGCTCGAAATAAATGGAAGTCTGAAGGCGCAAGATCCGGGCTATACGGTGGATCTGGAAAAGTCAGCCAT
Source organism: Eremobia ochroleuca (assembly GCA_949629135.1). Classification (NCBI taxonomy): domain Eukaryota; kingdom Metazoa; phylum Arthropoda; class Insecta; order Lepidoptera; family Noctuidae; genus Eremobia; species Eremobia ochroleuca. The sequence goes on from OX451388.1 coordinate 12,433,656, forward strand.
CCTAGCTCCTCCAGCTGTTTATGTGCTAACTTGGCGCAATGAAGTCGTGCGTTGTCATGCAAAAGTTGGACTCCAAGTCGTTTTGGCCGCTTAATTTTTAACATCTCTGCTAGTTTGCGAAGCTGCTGCGTATACAGATTGGCGTTAATAGTCTGATGAGATTCGAGGAGTTGCCAGAAAATCATTCCTTGCCAATCCCAGAAAACAGACAACATAATCTTACGACCGTGTTCATTAAGTTTAGGCTGGGCTGGTGGGTTTTCAATAGTCAATAGGCATGACGCGTGTTAGTTTCATAATGTATCCAGCTCTCGTCACATGTAATAATGTCCTTGAGAAAGTCTCGTTTGTGCGGACGAAGTAACAAACTTTGACAAATGCACGGTCGTGGTCCGTTAACGCATGAGGTGTCCAACGTGACATCACTTTGCGATGTCCCATCGATTTGAGATAACGATCTATAGTCGCGTGGGATTGTCCAAGCGCCTTCTCTAAATCGCCCTTGCCTTGCTTTCTCTTCTAATCGCGCCTTGTCTGGATGTAGCTCAAGTTCGTGACGCAAAGCATCTTCATCAAAGCTGGTGGGTCGGCCTGGGCGAGGTTGATCTTCGCAGCTTATATCACCGGTGTTAAAACGCTTGTACCAGAAACGAACAGTCTGATCGCTAGTAGTACCCGGTCCAAATGCAGTGTTAATCTTTTTAGCCGTTTCTGTTGAAGAGACTTTAAGTCGATGCTCATATAGCATAATAGCTCGTAGTTGACGCTGATCTATTTTCCATTTTTTTTTATTGCATTGCGTCCGCGCCTATTTACCTTACCATAAAAGATACTCATCCTTACTAGAAAGATCTAGAACTTACATTCACTTTAGTTTAAATACGAGAAAATTCGAGAAAAATAAAATATGCCAAGAACTTATGAGACAACCTAATAGTAGGTGTCTGAAGTATAATAATAACATAAAAGGGTACAGTAAAAAGGGTTTCGTTGTAAAAAAAAAGTGCAATTTGCAGGATGGTACGTTGACCTTTCTAGTAATTCATCTGCCAGCAGGCGTACTCGTAGGCCATTGATTTATTTACCGAAATGCCTATATTTTGTCTGGCGGAGCACTTTATGCCCGGTCACCGTTCATAGATTTTTTTTTTTTTTTATTTTATGAATTACTCCCAAATACTGATACAAAATTTTGGTTTTAAATTTTTGTTACGAACTATGTAAATTAGATCACATTTAGAACCCTCTCTCATCGATTTTTGAATTATGTAGTTAACTCAGTGACAATGACACTGTGGGAAAGTTATGTATGTTTATTTTCTGTCAACTCCTAATCAGTGAAACTAAACCTACGCTTCCTCTCTATCTAGCTCTACTTCCACTTGTGTTGTTTTTGTGCGGTTGTGAGAAAATCTTATAAATTCGAATATAATTTTCAATCCCTAGACTTATCACCTAACATATAAATAACACTCTAAGCAGCCGCTAGTCCCATGCGGTCGACCAAAAAGTCAACGCGTACACTTTTATCAATTACATTTAGGTAACATAATATGTTATTTTGGTAAAGGAATGTTGATATTTCGTCCCACAAGACCCATTGTCGTGTAAGTAGAGTTAGGTATCGATCGCGCGACTCAGTTATTGCCATAGTTATCGTTTTTCCTGAGTCACGTATGCTCCAGGGTATACTCTTGGGACAGAATTAGCCATTCGCGATCCAAGCAATTTTTGTAATACTAAAGGACCGACAATAATGTATGATGCTTTTGATAATATTATACAATATCACGATCTATAATCCTGTTCTTCGAGGTCTATAAAGATATTAAAGCTGGCAAGTCGGATCTTATTAGATGATTGAATAATGGAAACGTTGAAGATGCTTTTGTAAATTATATGAAGGTATTTTGCTTTGTTGTGAGAGCGATGTTTAATAAAGTGCTTGACAAAAATTCGTTACGGTACTTTTTCTTTGGTCTCGAGGACAATGATTGATTAGGTAAAAGAATCCCCCGTGCCCGTACGAAAGACGTAAGTGAAAAAGGTATATCATATTTATATCATTCCCTGCCGACGTATTTAAAAATAAAAGATCTGTGCCTACTGCTTTGAAAACTACGGTGCTTCAAAGAAAGGTATTCATGATCCTGTTATTACAAAATTCACTGTCTGGCTAACATTAGAGCTTTTTCTGCTCTGCCCAAGAATAAATACATCCACGTAACTATTTGTTAGCATTCTTCAGGTTTACAGTATAGTTTTCTTGTTATAGAAGCTCGACTTAACCAGATCTACGAGCACAGCTTTATAAATTCCAATATTATGTGTGTATGTGACACACATGACCAAATCTGATTTAAAAGAGTACCCTTATATCCTTATCTCCTTGCAAGAATAATACCCACTCTTGAAATTATTAAAGCCGGATTTTATTTTACTTCATTCAATATGAATATTTCCGCAAAAGGCCACTGTAGTAAAGTGTCAAATATTGTTCAAAACATGTCATTCATCTTCTTGGTTACTGTTGTAAAAGGTTCTTGTGCAGTTTTATTTTTTTAGACGTTCCTTTAGGGTACTGTTTGCCTTGGTATATTTCCCTTCTATTGAACTCCTGTATAAAATGTGACTGTTACTGTTTGCTTTAAAACTCCGACCCAAAAGTCGAATCACTGCTAATTTTTGTATCAACACTACGTAGTTAAAACAACATCAAAAGCTAGGAGCCGTTAATCTGACACGGAACAATGGCTTCCAATCCCATTGGTCGGTCCATCCCAGTCAGGATACGTACATTTCAAATTAACTAGTTTAACTTTGGATGGTTTGTTTATTTTTCATTTATCTGAGACACGGAAAACTGAACTTTTACTTTGTGGCGCTCAGATGTTTCATTGTGAAATAACGGATAAATGCAATTTTTGTGTAAACATTTGTACCAGATTCTTACTGTAATTTTTTTGTTTGACTTACAATATAAGTAGACCATGTGTTCAGTTTTAGGTCGTTCGTAGTAAGTCAAGTTAAGTAATTAAGTAGTGAATTTGGTTGAGGTTTTAATAAAGGTTCATAGATTTGATAACATACATGATTTGATAACAGAGTAGGTTTGATAGCTTTACTTTCAAACGTAGAAATATTATTTGAAACGTCATTTATGTTTCACGTGTTTTCAGAGTAACGTACCTAGAAAGGAAAACACGAACCCATTACAGGATCATTTCAATTTGTATTCAACGTAAAATAGCGCCTGCGTTAATCTCAGCTACGAGTATAAAAGGCAGCATGACAATTATAATGTACGTTATGCACAGTTTCGTGAGCGCATCCCGGTGCGCTTCATGCATCGGTGAGTCGGCCCGCGCGGCGTGGTACCGCCACTCAGACGGGTGGCGTGGCGCACCGCCCCCCGGCCCGCGCCGCTCCCCCTGGGACTCCCTCCCCAGCCTTCGCCATGAAGGCAGCCTTAACGACTCCGGCTACAGGAGCAACAGGGCTGACAGCTTCGAGCAAAGGTATTATATAGTTTTACGGTCTTATTGATATCATGACGACGGCAAAACACCGTACTGAGTTCCTAAATATTTAAGTGTTTTTAACTACTCTATATCTTTTCCTTATAAAGTAAACAAAGTATGAAAGTATTAACTAGAAAATAGACTGAAAACCTTATCTTCAGCATGTCATCCCTCACCATGTATTTATTTAATTGTAAATTTCATGTAATAAATACGGCCTCAACCGAAACTCAATGTTCATTTTAACAATTTATGTCACTGAAGGAGATTGGTAGTGAAATCCGAGTCCAAATGAAGTTCTCATTACTGCCTGTCTATCGGAACCCGGCCCGAAATGGAATGAATGGATTTTGATTCCCCTTGACAGGCCCATTTTTAATACTTAATTCATTAAGTGAAATGGAAAACGAAAAGTTTCCAATACGGCTAACTTGTTCTGAAAGAAAAATTAATCGGTCGATTCCGTACTTTACCTATGTGTCGAGATTTTTATGTTCGGTCTTATTAAGTCTTTGCATTTCATAATAGTGCCGGATTTCTTAAGGACAATTTTTTCAATTTAATCTGCTGGCGAATCTTATGTCAAAGGATATAATTGGTAACATATGATTTGACTAAAGATTTAATAATACCTAGCACTCAAAGTTATTAATCAAATATTGAAGCCTACAGCTTTTTACAAGTGGTATATTATAAATTAAGTACATAAGTTGCTTTAAGGTAATATAATATATCTGAACAAGTGTAGGAACCAAATTATTTTCAGGATTCAAAGAATTACTCAGTATAAGTATCTCAACTCGCGACTCCAACAAAATGTTTCATTATTTTACAGGATCTGACGTTGACCTACAAACGAAATTAACTTTACTCCCATAGGAAGGAAATTTTGTTTATAGGTTCATTCTCTACACAATAAAAAAGTTTTGTACGCAAAATCACGATTACAATACCAAAATGTTTATTTACTTTAATGTAGGCAGGCAAATATTACTGAGGGCTGATGTAACTACTTGTATTCAAAAGACATTTTCTAAATTCTCGTGGGAGGATAAAAATTGGCCCAAAACGTAAGCCAAAAGGTATTTCATGTTTTTTTTTTTTTTTTCAAGTAACGAGGGTCTCGTGTGTCTTCATTTCCGCTGAGGATACATGACTATGTACATTTTCCACATTCTATCAAGGCTGTCTTGCCAAGTAACGTGCTGTTGACTAACTAAAAGGTCGTTTTATCATTCGATAAACGATAAATATTTCTCAATAGTGCCAACATCGTCTATAACATCTGTTTTTTTTATTGCCCATTTTAATTTAAAACCCCGCGCCAAAGTTCAACACAAATTCGTTAATCAAGTTAAGTTAAGAAAGGGTAAATATTTAGCTTCTGTTACAGGGGTGTTTTCGACCGCCAAGACAGCGTTCGTTCGGAATACACAAGCGATCGTGAATCTACCCGCTATGGGATTGTTCAGCAAGCTTCCATTGATAGCACCGACTCCAGGATTTGCTACTTGACATCGAGTGAGGTAAGTTACTCTATTGATTTCTCTCTCCTCCTCGTCCTATTGTTTTTCTTGTCTATAGCCCAGACAAGCTTATCTTAAGACAAGGAATTTATGTATGTAGTATGTATCTGGTTTATTGCGGACATGCAATGCGTTTTATTAAATTGCTAGCATACATCTATACATCTTACGATCATTTGGTGAAGGAAAGCAGATTTTAGTGTTATCTCTACATTAATCTTCCATAGTTCTCTTACCTAGCTCAAACTATAGGTAAGGTGTGGCTTATAAAGATTATCCCAAGAATGAGAAAGAGTATTGACTATTTAGGTAGGCCACAATATGGGCAAATGATGAAGATCTTGGCACTCTCGCCTCTGTTTGTATGATATTAATTTAAAGTTATGTAGTAGCCCGATATAAGTCAATTACATGATGTTCACCTGAAGGCTATACCCGAGGTTAACAATTTCAGAAATTACTTACGTACTGCGGGAAATACTTAGATGATCTAAAACTACCAATATGCAGCGAGCAAGCGCAGAAGACTCAGTGGAAGTCAATTGCTGAATCTACAGAAAGACAGTTGCAGGATGCTATTTTAAAGTTTATTTAAGTTAGGCAAAAGTATTTTATATTATTTACTTAAAGTTGTACCTAAATCGCTGCTTTTCACCTTGGCTAACCTTCCTTACCCATAAATAAATTATAATATATGAAATGGTAATACTATTATGCAGGGCTCGGAAACGTTATTTAAAATAACGTTTTTAAAACGTTTCTAACAGTTCTTTGTACAACATTTTGTTCGGAACGAAAACGAAATGAGAACGTTTTCAAAAACCGGTTTATTCCGCAGGACGCTGCCGCGCACGGCGTGCCGCTGCGGCGACAAGAATGAACTTGTTTACGTATCGTACCTATGTATTCATTTCATTATTTTCATTGCATGTTTCATTCCGATGCGCTTCGTACCTACGTATTGATTGGGTTTGTGTTGCGATTTGCGACTCTTGCGAGTGATTAGTTAGTGGTGCTTATTTCTTGCTCACAAAATGGGACGAAAGACTACTCGTACTCACAGAATAATAGTCACAGATAATAGTACTCATGAAACGACGAAACTAAGCCGCGCGGCCGTGAAATACCAACTGAATGAAATTCATAATACATATTCGCAGAACTTTCGTACTAACCCACCCAAAAAAATTAAAAAAAAAACGGTTAAAAACGTTTTATTAATCGAAAACGATTTATGTTTTGTTCTTCTTCAAAAACGTTATTTATAACGTTCCGTTTGAACGTAACCGAAACAAATCGTTTCTTAGGTATTTAAGACGAAACCGTTTCGAAAAATATACCGGTATCCGAGCCCTGCTATTATGTCTTATGGCCTATTAGGAGTTTTCCTTTAATTTACGGACCGTTTTTGGTTAAAATAAAGGCTCTTGTATCTTTACCAATAATGAAGCAACGACCTCATAGCTTTGCATTGTAGATCCTCCCATCTAAAAGTAGCTATAACAGGGAAAATTAGGTTACGAAGCTATTTATATGCCCCGTTTGGAAAAAAAAATCGACCAATGGTAAGCAAAACGTTCGTTCATTTTTATTTATAGGAACCAAGCATTAGATAATTAAGTCAAACTAAACGGAGGAATATCTAAACACGTTGTGATTTTCATAACGTTATTGCTGAATCGTTCCGAAATTGTATCAAATCTAATTGTGAATTCTAAGAGGTGCCTACTCTAATACACGTCTTACCAAATCTATTCACGTATTTTGAAGCCAAAAGCAAATCGATTTACTGAAACAACTTTCATATATTTCGTCTTGTTTTCAAGCTAGAGGAAACCATTATGAGAAATAATTAAAGTGTATCGCTAACTTTATCAAGACCCCTCATTATCATTACCTTTATTAATTAGCCCTTATCACCCCTCCGTTAAGCAAAGGCCTTTCACTAAGTCTTCCACTACGTACATATTAAAGGCGCTGAGTTTTTCCCTCTACCTTTTGCGACGTCTACATTACCACCCGAAGGTTTTCCTCATTTATATTTTTGCCAACAGATTTACCTGGTTTTTTTTATTTTGATGCGATATCTTAAAATGACACAATGTTAATAAAATATATTCTTGAAGAATTTCCGATTTAATGTATTTCCGATTTATAGCTACTGTACCTTCCTGTGACTTTTTCAGGAGCCTAGAAAAATTAAGTCTTAAACCTCAAAAAACTGCGATTATTTTAGATTATCGTGACATTAGCCTTCAAATCCTATAAATTATAGCTGAACGCACTTTCAAGCTTTAATAATCTCACATCAGTGGGCAATCTATATGTAAAGTAGGTACCTGGCCTACTGGTTTTTGAATTAATTTTATGTTTTTTTGTTCCATTATGTACATAATGAAACAGTACTATCTCATTTGCCTATGCTGTCCTGCCCTGATTGATGATCTCAATAAAGTTGAATTAAATTTTATCATAACAACCTTCACCATTTCACAAAATAACTGGCCTTTTGATGAAACCCATTAGTCAAATTAATCTATGCACCAAAATTATTTAACTGTATCTTAATCTGAATATATGCAAAAAGGTGACAAAGTGTTACCTACAGTTGAGCGCGTTAAAGTAGGTTTTCTTCGCAAGCACTTTTATTGTAGACCTAAGATTCACTAGTTATTTATAACATGTAAAATAGTGATGGTCGACGGTCCGGAGGAGTGAGATCTGGGATGTTCGCCCGAGTTCGGAAGCAATCGGCGGAGCCTGCGCGGCAGGCGCGCTGCGCACTCAACTCCTCCAATCGTATCCTGAACGTAGTATTAAAAATATTATTTTGAGGTTAACTTCTCTCTTGTATTACAATGAATTGAGGCTAATCGTGGGTTTCAAACACCTAAATTTGTTGCAAAATAGGCGTGTCGAATGTCGCGAAAGAGAACATTAAACCGAAAATTGAGACGTTTTGTGTGTGTAAATACAAAGCTTTTACTGTCAAGTGCACGGACAAAGAAGAGTTGCGTCGTCCTCGCTACGTTTATCTGCGATACTCAGCTGTAATTTTCATGGTTGTTATAGTTAAACTAAAAATCGAATGAAACTATTGTGAAAATAGGTAAATTATATATAAACATATCCTACGTGTTAAAGTGAAGTCAATTCAAAGGCCTACCTACGTACGAGTGAATTGTTGACTTATATGAATGTTCCATTTCCATTAACAATAAGGAGATATTTAATATAATTAAATATATTACATGTTGCTAATTAAGTAGAGTTCCTGCCTGTATATCGCTTGATCCACCTGTGATATTTCGTCTTCGTAATGAATGTTAACCTCTGTGTGCAGGTGTTTTCTAAAGCTGCCAATTCTAAGTAAATATTCTATTGTAACTCATAGAGTGTTCAATGTTATTTTGTTTATATTGTAAAAATTAGTCATAAATTTATATAAATAAGTCAGACTCGTAAATATTTACTGCTGTCAGATGTAATATAAATATAAACAAACAAAAAGTATACATACTTCAAGACAATTGCTAAGCGACATTGAATAATATACATACAATGTTTGTACTATAAATTGCATGGGGGCCATCAAATCTAAGAATGCTGTATTGTTAAAGGTATCTACATGTTTTATTCATAATACATATTTTAGCAAAATCTTTTTGAAACTCAACAAAAATCAACATGATGCAATCTCAATGAACATTTTCACATGTCTTAGAAACTACCATAAGACTCATCTGTGGTTAGCTGAGCATACAATTTGACTTGATAATAAGAAAACTGTCTGTCATAAAATAACTATTGAAAAACATTCAGAATTATCTAATTGGCTAGGTACTTGATTGGATTGTTATTTTTTTTTTGTTTTGCCTACTTATTTATCTCATACAATTGAACACAACTTTTACCATTAGATCCTTAAATATAAGTATGTACCTATGACCTTGCTTAAAAATGAAAATCCTCGCTCCTACACTTTCCTTGGGGAAAGGCAAGGTTTATTTTAGCTTGTTTGTTGAGCCGCCCTCTCTATTTCACTGTAATAGGATACTGAAGGCCTAATGTTTATTCTTGAACGCGGCCGCGAAGGTACGGCCACTGTAAATTGTGTCAAGGTCGAGTTTCTATTGATCCCCTTCTTTCGTAGTGAGAGCCAGCCCGTCCCATGTGTTTTCCGGTTTATACATTTTGATGTGTATAATTATTTCAAGACCCAGCGGACAAATTGAATAAAAAAGGGTTGGATACTTGAAAGTGATTTTTTATTGTATCCGATCTTTTCTAAATGTTCATTATACGTTTTTCATTTGGGGAACCTATTATTTTATTTTCCTTTTATTATAAAAGCATAGTCAATTTCTTTTCTGCTTTATTATACCTACTTATAGATGGAGCCCTTTAGAAAATATTCTAAGCAACTGCATTTATAGGTGTCATTGTTGCCTGTAAACAAACAGGTACCTAATAAGTATCTAATAAACATTGCAACAGAAATCTCTACAAATATACAAAGTAATAAAACAAAAACTTTTAGTTTACAATCAACTTCATGAAACAAAATATAACTTCTTGGTGTTAAAGTGGACTTACTTCATGAGTTATTTGTATGGTTGTTGCAATTTTTTTTCATTCTCTTTACTATTTTTATAGGTTTTATTTTGAGTGCACTTTTCACAAAATAAATAGTCACTGCTCAGGTACCAACCACATTTTTGGAGATCTTAATGAAAGTTGTTCATTTTAAAAGTCCGTTTGAACATTCTGAAAGTTATAACTGGCCACTTCTGTTGCCCAATTTTAAGCGGTACACTCGGAGTAATTATGTTGTTGAGGTTTTATAATTCATGAATTGTTCAAAATTAATTAAAATGGGAACTGTTTTAATGCTCAATTTCGTTTCTTTATTTTCCAAAATAAACCCCTTATTTACCCCGCAATAAATATTCCAAGATTCTAATCCGTTGTTCATAAAACAGCGTAGTTTCGCTTTTTCCTGTAGTCAAATCATAAAACAGTAGATGCCATTATTCATGTAACATAAAAATAGCAAAAGAATGATAACAAAAACATTTATAAGTGCCTTTATGGCAAATATGAAACATTTTTCGCTAGTGACTAAATAAATGGCTGAGAAAACAGCTCAACATGATGTATATCCGCAGGAAACATGTAATACGTTGAAGACATGTTATATGGCGTAGGTAACGCAAACCCCATTTATTGTAAAAGCTCTTAGAAGTGGCCATAAACTTACAGCGTTTTTCTTTTTACAAAAATTAAATCAAGCTTAATATTTCCATAAATAATTAACTCTCAGAGATGATTGTAAATGTAGAGTAATTTATTAATAATAACTTTTTTGTTACAGGTAAGTCACTTTTAATTTATTGCTCCAGTAGGTACTCAACATTGCGGTAAGTACTTAGTTATGAAAATGAAAATTTATGAAGATGAAAAAGTTTCATATTTAGGTCTGTATTACAGAAGCAAACTCAAGCATTGATCTCAGTTTAAAACTAGTTTTGAGTCAAGTTTTAATTTTAGAACTATCCTCAAGCATAGATTCATTGATCATAGTTCAGCCGAGTTTTACTTTATTCTTGATCGTTACTCAGTTCGTGAATCGAACCGATTGAAACCACCGATTGAACCGATTGGATCTGTAATCACCCAAGTGTGGTATGAATGTGGATGTGGATATATGTGGATTGTCCTATGTGACTATTCGGGGCTAACAAAATAACGCTCATTTCCTAAATATATTTGGGTTCTTATGGTACATTTTAATATTTCTAATCTTGTAAAGATCAGAACATAGTTGGCAAATAAAATAAATCGTAAACGAAAACAGCCTGATGCATAGACAATACACATCTCTGTTTGGGGCTCCATTTGAGTCTCGCTTCAGATGAATATAGATTGATTACCGTTCTGAAATAAGAACGATGCTCAAGTACTGATTTTATTCATAAACAACGATCGACTGATTGACTATAAAACTGAGGAATGTTCTGTAATTATCTGCCTGCCTTTTCCCAACTACGTTGGGGTCGGCTTCCAGTCTAACCGGATACAGCTGAATACCAGTATTTTACATGGAGCGACTGCCTATCTGACCTCCACAACCCAGTTACTGGGTAATACGATACCCCTAGGTAAGACTGGTTGTCAGATTTTCGGGCTTCTGACACCCGTAACGACTGTCAAAGATCTACGAATGACAGCCGGGACCAACGGTTTAACGTGCTTTCCGAGGCACGGAGGGGTCTCGGTATGTAAAGATGGTCACCCATCCACAGACCAACCGCGGCAAGCGTAGCTTAACCTGATCGATCGACTTGTGCGGCTGTTATTATTTAGTCACGGGCCCCTCGAGGAATTAATACGGACCTTAAATTAGCATGCCAATTGTCTGTTTAGTTTTGGGATCTCAGGCAGTTTCGTACTGTATTTTTTTTTACAGTATGAACAGTGGGGTTTTGACGTGTGTCTTATAACTTAACTTATTCCATAAAATGGCCATCACCGCGTGAACGGGGAGTTACAGAGTAACGAGGGGATAGCAAAGTATAATTTTGAGTTTTATAGCATGGATTGATGAAGAAAAGGAAGACACTGTAAGGATTAAAAAAAATAGATATTTACACAATTGCTTATTCAGAATTGACTGTATTGTTTGTTTAAGCAGGCCGCACCTTCATAAAACTTTTAAAAACAACAATTTTTTTATCAATTCATTCATGAACACACACCCACAAAGTAATTTAATCACTAACATCGGAAACAAAATCAAACACTGACCTAAATAACGAAAGTCTGCAAGTAGAGATCTGAACTGCAAAAACACAGGTCGTCCACAACATAATAGCTCAATAACTAGGATATACACATCCTTAAAATCAAGTTTAAAACCCTACTATAGGCATTATTTATGTAAGTTTATCCTGCGGAGTAACTACAAACATTTCGCAAATTGCTTTCTCAGTGTAATTGCAGTGATAGAAGAAAAAAACATAGCTCTTTCCTTTCCCAAATACCGTCCGTATAAAAATACGTATAATTCAGAGCCATTCCGCAAAAATGACCTGTCTGATATTATAGCTATTTATTTTATACCTACCCCACGGCAACTATTATAAAATACGTTCTCTTTTTCCTGCCCGTAGGTTTCAAGTACGGTTAAGGCAGTTTTCATAGAGTTGGAGCCATTAGAATTAAATCGTAAGTTACAAAGTAGGTACTCTTCCTACCTACTCATATCTACATGTAGTAACTTACTACAGTACGTTATGTACAGTTACAGTAAGTTACTAAAGGTACGAGTACACCTTTGCTGATGAACGTAATACGTGAACGTGATGTACGTGGCTTGACGAAATATCGATGGAAATCTGACAGAGAGATTGTGATTTATAATAAAATACTTAGCAATTTTACAGAGGGTTTAACATTAAAAATGATTTTGTACGAATATAAGAGTCGTGAAAAGTTGGTGGGTAAAGGAGTACCCACCGTTTGAATGTTAAGTAGGTATGTCAATGTATCATTATAATCTATCGTTAACCTGTAGCCTTATGGTTGTCAAGTATATATAATTGCTCAGTAAAACTAGTTTAAATTCAGAAACGAAGCTCGTATAAAAGAAATTGTAGTATCGATCGTACTGGCCGTCATTATTCCGTAATTGAATAGCCTGGACTGTCTCTCAAAATTCTTGCGAAACGGACGTTTTGTTGGAAATCAAATTGAGAATATGTCGTGCACTGGCCATGTCAGCTCTTGTTGCAGGCCGATGGCTCTCGGTCGCCTCGGTCGCTCGCATCGATGTCGCATCAAGCTCTGCTCCGCTTCGCTTGCTACGTGCATCGGCCAATGCACGTAGCAAGCGAAGTGGTAGCGGGACGCACGCGGGGCGGACGCGTGACGCGCGGGGGACTGTAAAGCTTTACGCCTGCGCCCTGCCGCCAGCGCCATTTATCCTCTTGTAACATACTCTTGGTTCGTTTGCTGGGTCAATTATCTTTAACGTATTGAAGCTATGATGGAACGTATTATAGTTACAGGTTGCTATTAATAAATCTTGATTTAGCTACAGTTTCACATGAAAGGTAAGCTTCGTGCATGCAATGCTCGTTTAGCTTTTAATGGCATTATTAAATTTTGGTATGTACTTACATCGTTAATCACATTTGTTCATAAAAGCTTAGTCATTTATAATATCGTCCGATAAATTTTGAAAAGGTAGGAGGTTCATTAAATCGATTGCGATGCTCAGCCAGACAAGCAATCATAATTTATGATTAATTAACTTTACTTGTTCACTGCGTGATTTTCCAACTTCCTCGAAAATACAGATAGACGATGGAAATTTTATCTACCAATTATTCTAACTGATTAAGTTTAAATGTGATTCGAAGCTGTTTCGTAATGGGGAAAGAAATGAATTAATTATTTCAACTTAACTACGCTTTTACGCAACTTCCTCAGATTATTTCATTATGGAAATGGATAAACCAGTTAGTTACAATACTTACTTCTATGACAAAATACGTTCTCCCTTGAGCACGTGTAAAACACATAAAAAATAATAGGGTGTGAGGTCCAGGCGTCCAGCAGGCTTCGGGGGGAGGTGCTCTGATGACATTTTGTTTGGTAATGATTGATCGCTGGACAATTGCGTATGATGGAGGATATTTATATAGTAAACGACCTAAAGTCGACAAATAATTCTAAAATAAATCTACCACATTGAAAAACAACAAAGACTGTAATTTTTGTAATAACTTTTTCTTCTGATAAAATACTTAAGAAAACTTAATATATGATACACTCATGACTCAGTAAGGCCTAAATTGTTGTGTGCCGTAACGTTCACTTACCGCTAATGCTTATTATTTTCACACCGCGTGTTTTACAATGAAAGGAACTGTTCTATATTACCGCGCATTTACCAATGTCTCACAAATTAATTAACTACCTACTTGTACGAAATAGGTGCGATATTTTCTTGCTCTCCAATACCAATGTAATACATTACTGGGAGAATACCTAATCAGTAGGATTATAGTACCCTTTTCAATTCAATACAGGTACAATGACTCTGAATATATGTATTAAAAGGTCGAACGTTTCCATGCCTCCGCTAAATAAAACAAAAAATATATTCAATAGGATTTCATGTAGGCACGAATTCAATTTACTGCTTATGAAGACCCACAGTTTGGATCTAAATAAAAGTGTTGAGTTGCTGAAAGATTGACGAGAAGAATCCGTAATCAACGGAGAGTGCAATATTCACATGAAAACTATAGAAATCGACATTATTTAGGGAATCGATCTATATTATTCTCTATGCTTCACAAATTCACAGCCGGCTTTAATTAAGATAATTTATTTAATTAATTCTTGATTTAATTAAGATATTTTTATTGTTTTATTATAATAATAAAACCATAATAATAATAATAAGACCAGACAAAAAAAAAATCTTTTAAACTCGAGCAAGAGGTTAAAATAGTATCGATTACGACGAAAACAATAGACGTATACCTAACCTACCTCCCACCGCATACCTAGGGTTTAAGTAGCATCATACTAAAGCCCATTCATAATCTGAGCAGGTAAGTTGGTTTGGTGATAGCACTAAACCTTACCTCCAAGATTATGACATTAACCATTCCGTCGTCCCCTGGGTCGTTTGTTTTGCAAGTCTACGAGTGCGCCGAAGTTTGTAGAGTCAATGAGTGGCCGCTTACCAAGCAGGTATTATTGATGCTAATTTAGTCGATGTTTTATAACATGACATGTTTTCATACAGTTGTTTGTTTGTGAGATTGTACTTACAACTCAGAAGCGAATAATTTACGGCATGGGATCTCGTTTAGAGACGGTATGAAAATGTCAAGAAAAGGCAATGAAGTACAATATAATTATTTAGTATTGTGTGTTTCCTTGTCTTGTAAGGTTTGTGGGTTGTAAGTGAATATGTGAACAATGAAAAGTAACTTCTGATTTAGTTCCAAAAGTAAATTAAATGTTGATATAGATAAGACTTTTTTTAAATTACTACTATTGATATTTCATGAAAAATGGCAATATTGTATGAGCATATTCTATTAAAAAATAGTAAAGTTACAAAATAATAATTTATTATAAGGAGCTGCTTATTAATATATAGATGTTTAAACTTTACCATAGTCTTCCCATCATGGACCTGTTAAATAAATGTTACAGTAAACCTCCTTATACGTAAGTCATATAAGATGTAAACAGTTTCAAAACAACATGAATAAATACTTAAAGTTGTGAATTAGGAAGAAGGCGCCGAGAGCCCCCTCGCCGCGGTTCCCATCCCCAGACACATTATTATTTGCTTCAATACACAATCCGCTATCAAAACGTAAAAATTGCCTCGAGGTAACTTATTTTCGTAGTTTACGCTCCGCTAACGAATATTAAAAATGATGGACGACTATCTATCACTGACGGACCGTACTTCGCTGTTGATATTAACGAAATATAAGGACGACATCAAAGCGGAAAAAATGATATCAATCAATAATATCCCATGGCGTGCCCTACTAATCACGCACAGAGTAAATAACCTCCGGAAGTGCATTCACCTCATGTACTAGATGTAGATATAAAGCACACGTTTTATGTCTTTTTACTTCTTTAGCGTAACACGAAGATGGCAAGAATATTTTCCGCGTGGGAAAACTCGTAGCGAAGCAT
This sequence comes from Eremobia ochroleuca, assembly GCA_949629135.1. Classification (NCBI taxonomy): domain Eukaryota; kingdom Metazoa; phylum Arthropoda; class Insecta; order Lepidoptera; family Noctuidae; genus Eremobia; species Eremobia ochroleuca. Next base: position 12,449,443 of record OX451388.1, read on the forward strand.
GACAGGCGCGCGATAACGTTCTGCTATGCTGTACTCTAATTAGATTAAGCCGGTACTAAGCAAAACTTCGTCTGCATTATACTATTTACTTAGCCTCTATCTTGGTCTATTTAAATAAGGAAATCTGCATTTACTATGTTACTTACATATCCGCTTGTAAATTAAAATAACTAAATAAAGAGTAAAGTCTTTACTATTTTGGATGCCACACATCAAATACGTCTTTTGCAATTTCGACGTAGGTAATAACTGATAAAAATTTAGCTTTTTATAACTTATAAATTATTATTTTATACTTATGTTTGAATATGTTGAGTTATATGAATCTTCCTTATCAATTTCTTTTTGTTTAAAATATCTTCTAAACTCCAGCCATGTTCAAGAAAATCCCAAACATCTTTAAATTGGATGTATGACCATCCATGATATTGTTCTCTACGATAATTTAATTAATCTCTTTATCAATGTCAACACTTATCGAGAAATATCCGTTAATTCTAGTAGAAATAAATTTAAACAGTGGGTGGTTATATCGTGTGGTAGGCGGGCAGAGCGGGGCACACGGGCGCCGCCCGCCCGCAGGCGCGCTTGCTCCGAGAGCGCCCGAGGACTTACGATCGTTTCATTCCGAATCGTAACGAAGTTCGACGATCGCAACCACCCTCCGTTGACGCGTGCTGGCTCCAGTCGCAGCGAGGGCCGCCAGGGCGTTGGAGCGGCTCTGTGTGTGCCTAGTGCTTGGTTATGTAACTCAAAAAACTTATTTATTTATTAACTTAAACAAATCGACTCGTGACTTAACTGTAGGCGTGCCGATAAACAATGGTTAGATAAATAAATAAATATTAATGTTCGTGCTCTCCATTTACGTATCTATTGTGTGTAAAGTGATGTGTACGCCTATCCTCGAAGCGATTGAAAGTCTGTACAGGTTTATCGTTTGCTAAAAAATATTCGATTGCACCTAGTGCACACATGTTTTAAACAGAATTCATATTTTTTTTTAAACCATTGGTGATTATTTGAAGTGTGATATTTAAGGCAGTTGTTCTAAATTTTGTCAAATAATAATATTGTTGTTGAAGGATTATAAATATGAAACGTGACGAACGTCAGGTGAATATTGGAACAGCGTAACTTATTGATACTTTACTGAACAAGGTAACAGAAATATAGATGGCAGGTCACGTTTGTCGTTGTTGTTCCAATTAAAAGAACAAATAGAATCAAACCAAACTGAATTTGGCGCAATGCAGGGCGCTTGGATGGAAACGTCCACGAGTTGCGGTGACTCATTCCGAATCCATAATTGCTTAGTGGATTCAACATTCAATGCAATCTCAATCATACGCAAGTATTGTACACACGTCGATAGGAATGACTGTTTCGGCAAAATATCTAATTCCTTTCATACGATGTAACATTATATAGAAAAGCTTTTATCTTAGATTTTGTGTATACCGATATTCCCGTCGGAACGGGGAGGGAAGAACTGCAATACTGTATACATATTTGAATACGATACAAACAAAGCCGCTTATAATGTTTAATATGAGCTCCATGTAGAGGCAAAAGAAGATTCAATAAAACATGACATTTACCATTTTCAATATTTCATATCGCGCTCGGGTTGAAAAGTAATGCAAGCGAGATACGATTTGCGGTATTGACAATGCCAAGTTGGTATTTCGACTTCTACTATTGTCGACGACAGACATTTAATACTGACATGTTTTTCTACTTCACGATAGCTACTACCTGTTTGATATTTAATTGGTTTTCATTAGCTATATCGTTTGCAAATTCATTCTAAGTGTTGAAAATTAGTTACCTAGATTATAAGATACGTAATTGATAAGTCCACTTCGGTACATATCTTTCTTTTGCTGTGCCCGACAGGGTCCATGATTGTTTCTTTTGGCAAATATTTACCAACTAAGCCTACATTGTGGAATGCAATAAAGAATTGAGTATTGAGTATATAATTAATATTTAGTATTTGTCATTGAACAAGATAAACAATCTTGTTCAATGACAAATACTAAATATTAATTCAGTCTGAAACAAGATGGTTCTGCAGCAAGAGATTTGTCTACCAATTATTCAAAAACTTTTTGCTTTAATGGATTCGGTAATAACAAAAATAGCAAACAGAAGATAACGGCTTAACGAGGGCAATTTATCAGATCCAATTGGAGATTAAATTCCATTATTCTATCGCTATGCGTTATTTTCAAGTGATTTGTTGCAATGACTTTTACCGTTAGATCTATAAATGAATACCGCTGATGTGTTGCCTATGTATAGTGTGAACATGTTTTCAATCATAAGCCGGGCTCTACCTTCCTCAGGTTTTTCAAAATTGATTCGGTAACTATCTTTCTATTTATTAACGTTTAATCATGAATCGGATATTGTATTTCATTTGCGTGTTTGGAGAGACTTGAGGTCGCCAAAGTGTAATAGATAGAATAATACACACTAGTATTATCAGGTTTATGCAATGGCCATACAGTTATCCTTGGAAAAATCATCAACATATTGTTAAACAGTTTTAAATCAAAAAAATATCTTCAAGTTAAAGCAACGCTTGCCGAGGTAGGTCGGTGGATGAGTGACCATCCGTATATACCGAGGATCGAAGATAAGAAGTTTTTCCCGGCTGTCAGTCGTCATGGATAGTCAGAAGTCCGACAGTCTGACAACTGGGTTGTGGGGAGGTCAGATAGGCAGTCGCTCCATGTAAAAACTGGTACTCAGATGCATCCGGCTAGACTAGAACGCAATTATTTAATAAATTCGTAACTAAACTTTTATTAATTTAGACTCTGAGAAAATATTTAATTTGTTGAGTTGACACTACCACTAGGTATATGATCATAATATATTAGTATATAACAGACAGGTAAATCATATTATAATATGTCATATTTTTACTATTCAATTTATAAAATAGCTCAGTAGCCTATCACCCAAACGGGATGTCGCTTTACTGTGGTGTGTCACGCCCTACTTCACTTGGAAAAGTTCGCGCCAGCTATTAGCGTAATTAAAACGCTACCAAACTACAAAAAGATTCATCACTACCATGCCGTGAATACGTCCAACTTATATTTTGTTAAGAGAAAAACTTACAGGTTCGCTGCCTCAAATTTTTCGAGGCAGCGCGAAAAATTTCGTCTTGGTTGATTAGCAAATACAAAACTAAAGTTATAATTAAAAAGAAAGTTTTTGTTACTTAACGTGCACGTTATTTTCTCTTCTTATATATCGCCGGACCAGTGTTGAAATAAATCTAAGTACGACAAGATTCCATAAAAATATAAAAATATCTGGTTAACAATTATTCTGACAGCTTGTTAACGTCTCTGCCGGGAACAAGCCACTTCAAACGCAGAACGTTTTATCGGATTTCTATTATAAACACCTACCTATTTACTTATCATTCTATGCTTTCCATATTCTCTCATAAATCTGTCGTACCAACCAAGAGGACGCTAAATCTTTTAGGTACTATAACCTAGTTTAATTAAATCTTATTTAAGTAATGGAAATGCAAAAGTGTTGTTGTTTATTACTCAATCAGACTGTTACGGTTGCATAATTTTCGTGAAAATGAGTAATTTTGGGTGTTAGCCTGGACTTTCACTTATCGGAGAACAGAGCTTTTTGTACATCTTGTGTATATATATCTATAAGACATGCATATGTATCATAAACTTATAGCTGTTTATATATATCTATAGCTGTTTCACACGCAAAAAACTTCAACTAGCCCAATTCTGTAGAATTACTGCCCTTCATATCACACTTCTTCTCATTAACACTCGTTCTATTACAAATTAAACCAAAAATGATAAAATAATACAGACGATTAAAGATAGCATGACGTGTATCTGTATTATGAAACTTTGAACATTGTGCTTAGTGAAAATATTTGAAGTTTGAATCGTGAAGTGATTCCGATCAATCTTCAAAATGACTTTAAAAAGAATTAAAGTACATTAATAATGTTAGCAATAACAGAATAGAAAACTTAAAAATTGTGGAGTAGGCGGCCGCAAAGAATAGCGGAGTGTGGTGGAGGCGTGATGAGGTGACGCTTGCGCGCCGGCCGCTGACGCCGCTCCTTGCCAATGATGGTGGAGACGCACCGCGCGCCGCCGCCTCGATGTGCGCGCGCGCTCGAGCCTCGCACCAAACCCGCCTCAGCCTCGGCGCCGCCTTCGCTGGCCGGCAGCGGAACTGTCATGCACTTGCGGAGACGCCGACACAAGACTGTTCACTTCGGCGAAAATTTGTTGATGCAAGTTTGCGCTGACCGCGCCCATCTAGCAGCGCTTGGAGCGAGGGTTCCCGATGTTTCGTTTTGCCACAAAGCACATACAGGACTTGGTAAAGGCGATGCCCGCTTTTGCTGTGTTGCCCATCATTGCTGTCTAGCCGCAGGAGCTCTTGTAGCGTTAACGTCGAGCGGTCGACCCAAACCACGCAGAGAGCGCAGCGTTGACTCGCATTCGAGCGGTGGTGAAACTGGGGATAGAGGGGACGGTGGTGGCAGCAGCTCAGTGACGAAGGAGCCAAAACAAAAATCTAAACATCATCACCATCACCACCACCATCACCATAAAATTCACAACTGTCCCTATCACGACGTCGCGCCACCGCCCGAAGATGAGCCCGATGAAAAGGCCATTGTTCCAAAAAAAACCGTTTCGCCTTATCTCTATATACCTAGTAAGTTAGAGCCCAATGTGCAACAGTTATTTAGCTTTATAGAGAGCGTACTGAGTGCCTGGGCAGCTGAAGAGGGTCTCACGAGCACAGGTGAATATTCAGAGCCAGATGAAAGTATGGTGCGTAGGCGTAAGCTAAACAAGTACAAGAAACGCACCGATGTGCTCAACATAAGGCGCATAGTGTATGATGTATCTATTCTGCGCGGAACAAGACTGCTTGGCAATGTAAGATTTCGACATTACCATTGGAAAGGAACGGCACAAACCTGCAACGAAGCATTTCTCCGGAAGGTGAGATATTAGGTCACTTTCAAAAATAAAAACCCAAAATTACTTTTACCATAAAGATACCTATATAACGTATAATGGTTCATATTGTATCATAGTAAATAACAACGTTGGAAGTAAGGCGTAACAATAGGGCTGAGAAGAAAATACGGTGAAGATACCTAACATTTTGACCTTATTTTAGTTTCCTCTTAGTGGAAACTGCAATTTCCTTTTTGCTAATGAGGGCTTTTATTTTCTTTACTCTATTTGAGCTATAAGGCTTTGTGGGTATTGTTTCTTTTACATTAATTATTATTTTTTGTTCTTTGTTCACACACATTCAGATTAAATTAACTTTACACATTACAACAATAACTCTTATTATATCATAAAGAATAATTTTCTATGTTTGTGTTTTTTGTGTTTACATGGAAAATTTCCAAACAAGGAGTACTGGCAAATCAATGTTTCCCTAGTTAATGTGATGACTTTAATTCTTTGTGTATAATATAACGTCACCCATCTCTATTTATTGTCATTATTATAGTTAGGTTCTTAAAATATGTAGTTACATATTAAATTAATACTGATTGTAAAATGATGGGAAATGTAGGAGTTCAGCAACTACAGTCTTATTACTCAGTAACTTCTTAGAATAATGCCCTACATATTTTGCTGTTTTTTTATTATACCAAACAAAATATCTGGTTATATGCGGTTAGTAATGTATTGCTTTCATAATCGCAAAGTAAAATAAGTCGATAGTCGCATTTAAAATTTTTCAGGTATTAAACATTACTTCCTCTTGGAATGAGATTATCTTTTGTGTTCAATATGCACTTTGTCTTCGAAAAGATCTGGGACAAAAACTATTCAAACGAAACGAAAGCTTTCGGACGTATTAAATGCGATGTTCAAGATATTTATAGATAGCTAACATGCTTATGTTTCAAAACCCCGGAGGGTTTTCCATCTAAATATCCTGACGTAGTAAATGCTCAAATAAGAAAAAGTTACTTACCTATGTAACGTCATTATCTACCTTTAACGATAAACGACGGACGGACGTATTCTGAAACTATGTATGTACCTACGTATTACGCTAAACTATACCAAAGTTAAAGTTTGTTCCGGAGTTGCGATTCCCAGTTAACTAAGCGAGGTGTAATTAAGTATTATATCTAGGTAGAACGGAGTTGCCCGGTAATAAGATTTGAGGTGCCAAAAAGGAATTCATATTAAATGCAATTTCATTAAATGCGGTTGCCCAATTCACAATATCAAACCTTGCAGTTTATTTTCAACTGTAAGAGGATTTTAAATTAATTTTGGATACCTTTTTGTAAAGCTGCAGAAAAACTAGATTAATTTGTAAATACTTCTTACTCTTAGGAGATTCATCGTGCAGAAATTGTGAACGTTTGAGGGAACATATCAAAGCGTAAGTCTGCTTCAAAGGAACATGACTCAATTATTGTATATTTTATAATATGTGGTGGCATATAGTCTTCTTTTTTTCGTGAAAGGCGGTGGCAAGGGCGCTGTGCGGCTCAAGAGCCATCGAGCCGAGAGCGCGCTGCCGCGGTCCGCATACGCCTCAAAGCAACTCTTTTCTTGTATGCTGTGTTGTGATCAAAAGCACAAGACACAACATCACAAAATGTATTTTATAAAATTATAATGTCTCCTAAACCAAACCAAACCTATTGATCGCTGATCATCAAAATATGCTTTCGGTTAAAAGAGACAAAACAAATGTTGAAAAGATTGTTACACAAACTTAAAAGTTCTTTAATAATAATAAATGCAAGAATTATCAAACATCACAAAACTGGTTTTTGAATATATGTTCCATTTAGTAGGTATCTATAAATATTAAATATACACCTATGTAATAACACTACATTACACAAAACTTTTTTAGCAGCCCTCTAAACAGAAAACGATTCTTACTTGGAAACTTGCATATAACATCTTAATACATAAATATTTATCTCATACAATGCTACAATTTGAACTTTCCACGAGTTTTTCGCTTGTTTCCTAAAATTCCTTCGTCATTACAGAAGAATAAGTCACCGTCTCTTTCTTTATACGGTATGATACTGTGATACACTGTATATTTAGTCGAATCTCTTTAAAAACAGTCACGTCCGTTTGAGTAAATATAAAGTACGAAATTAAGTGGTCCAAGAGGCTTTTAAATATAACTGAATTAATAAATTTCATCCTAAAAGCAATCAATTTCACAAAAAGTAGATAACATCACTTTGAAGTTTTCTAATTACTTATTAAAAAGTAGATTTAATCTCAAAATAAATATATTCCAGTTTCAGGTAAAGTAATGAAACAGTCTCATTTAGCACTCGTTCTTGTGCTTTGCACCACTGTGCACCTAACCTCGTACCTGAGAGGCGAGGTAACAATTTCAAAAGTGGAAACGAGGGTGGTCTGGGGGTGAAAACTGCGTTACAGTGTAAAATGTTGAAAGTGTCCAAGCTTGAACTTATGTTGTTTGCGCGAGATTTAAATGACGTCAGAGCCGACATTTCCACCATCTTATTTTAAAATTTTGCTTGCATTTCTATGTTGCGTACTGTATCGCGCTTTAAACTGAACGTCGTTGTTGCGGATTAGTCATAATTCGGTATCATTATTACAACTCTTTTTAATTCTCAATAAAGGACACTTATTCATTCAACTAATCAGCCTAGCACAGTCCGACTAGGCCGATTGTTTATAACCACCATGATAATAATAACCTAGTATAAGATTTCTGTATTAATTAATTACACCTAAATAAAAATTAATCGTTGTTAAAGGTTTAATTTGTGTCTAGATATCGGATGATGATCGCATGTCGTTAACGACGGCGGTATCTGACGAAGAAGACCCCGGCGAGAGCGCAATGAATTCTCCATACAAAGGAAAGCAGACGGGCGCTGCAGCCGCATCCTTCAACTGCACAGGAGCTGTCAGGAAAGCCGGGTAAGTACTTCTATAGCCTTACAGAGTAAATCCAAATGTAATTTTCTACTTAGCGTTATCCCGGTCGGAGCAAGAGCCCGCTTTTGGACTTGGTCTGTTTCACTTTAGATTGAATAAGAAAAAATAAGAAATTGAGATTTTACCTACCTTCCAACCCAACCACCTACTTCCACCTTACACCTACTTCCTACTTTCCAATCTGAAATATTCTTATTAAATTACTTAATAAATTGGTTTTACAATTGTCTCTTATGAAAACTCACTAAAATATTAGTGACCCAACTAATAGGTAATGAGATTCTTAATTATCTAACTTATGACTTCTAATAATTTCTGTGTCCCTTTTGGAATAAAACAATTAATTAATTATGAGTTGTGATCCCATTTATATTTCACGTGCCTAAATTAATAAAGTAAATGATCACCGTGGTACTCAGAGACTCAACTTATCTAATAATAATCCGACAAATCTTAAAATGTAAATTTAGGAAATGTTTGGGCTGGTATAAATTCTGTTCGAAAATATGAGGTTTTCGTATTTCTCTGTTTTAAATTCAGTGCTTCGCTTCTTATTTGCTACTTGCAACTAATTTTCCTCTATCAAAAGAGACCACTACATAAATTTATTTTCACTTACATACTTACTTACATAAAAATATGTAAGCAATGTTAACATTTGTCTGACTGTAATAATAATTGAGACGAAGCTCTCTTCCATCAAACCAGGGTTCGCTAAAATAAAAATGATATATTACGGTGAACGGAAGAGCGCAAGCTAAAATATTGTACATATAAATCTATACAAGTTAAATACGAGTATAACCTTCGTCTCTGCGTTTTTCCGGCCTATTGCCAAGGTCATCTTTGCTCAACGGAAATTCGATATACATAATGTCCAATAAAATAGTTATACGTATAGAATTTATGTAAATCTGCATAATATATTATGGGAGCGAATATATAGTTTGTGAGCGGTAATATTTCAAGACGGTGCCTGAGTTATTTGGTTAAGTCTAGGGATACTCGTATTTACAATCCAATAAACAGGGACATGCGAATAAATATGTTACATGAGATATGTGTGACTTAATTTATTATTCGGCAACTACGGTTACCATACCGTAGTTACATTTAGGTGAACCGCAATTTCATAACTGACAGTTTTGGTTCGTACTTAATTGAAGTTGTGCGAGGTTTATGTCTTTATTATACAATACAGTCAGAACTAACATTAAAGTCACGCATTTAGAACATATTATGATACTTTTTCAATAAATAAATATATTCATCTGAGTTGTAGAGGTAAACTCGTAAAGAGATAAAAGCAAAGATTTCCCAAAGCTCTACTGTTACAATAATACCCACGAGACTACTAGTCAAATGGACCATTATCCTCATTATAGGCATTTGCTCCACTCTGCAGAGAAAATATATTTTGTATTTTTTGTAACCGTTTTCTTTCTACCTTTAAAACTGAAGTTTTTATTCAAAACCTACATATACCTAACAATATCCTTGTATGCTACTTGATAAAATTACCGTGTATTCACCGTTCGCATCGTGTGTTTATATCGACACTTCATTGTGCACTGTAGCGCCCGTATGAACAAAACGAAAGACTTAATATTAATACCTGTCCTTTGTGTCGTTTTCGAGAAGCCTTAATAAATGTAAGCGAGATCTGAAGCGAAGTAAAGGAAGATGAAGTCGTGTGTCGGGAGCCTTCTGTCGAGTGTCATAGTCTCTATTAGGAAAAGCCTACGGCGTCCTTTATGTTCCTTGAGGCTACAATTCCTCTTCCATGAATTCCAAATGACCGGAGGGAAATCTTAGCCGTGACCTATTCAACGTCGTAAACGCGTATAGAGTGAGCAGACAAGACGGTGGTACTGCTTGCTAAGCATCCTTACAAATCCTACCAGGAAATTGAGACAGCTTTTGTTCTCACTTCCTATTCTCTTTCATTCGACTTATGATTAATATTCAAAATTCATTCACAGTAAATTAAATCCAATTGTAATTAATTTTCAAAAGCATTCACTTATTTAGTAGTGTATAGCAATTACAGTGATGCAAGCTCAGCATTTGGCTTTTAATGAACCATGCTTATTTCGTAGCACTTTTATTCTATTTGCAATGAATACGAACTCAGTCTATAAATATTTATAAGAGGCAATAATTCTTGGCTACCTATCAAAATATGATGATTAATTTCCGAAGCTTTCCTTGATTGGTTTTTTTATTTGTTATTCGGAAATGAACCAGGATAACATTCCATGATTCGTTACGTATGTAATATAAAGACTTTTATTATTTTTGAATTAGTGAGTGGACCAGAGTTGTGATTGCCTTATTGTCTACTCCGATCAATAACGAAGATATTTAGTCTACAAAATAAAACTTACACACATTTACTAAACTGCAATTTGCTTATTAGCTCAAGTGTCACTAATGAGATACAATTACTTTTTCTGTTGTTACCGATCTTTACGAGATTTCGCAACATCGGAGCGGTAATAATAATAATATTTCAATTATTAGAGGTATCAGAGGACTTAAAGACTAATAACCATAATAATGTAATATTTAAGCCACAAGAGTTCGATTCTTAGTTTTGGCCATGCTTCCAAAACAAACCAAACCGAACCATAGGCACACAAAGCACCTTCATAATATCAGAATTTGGGTGCACACCTGCACGGAATTTGTCGTTTAATATGAGAGGAACCTGCAAGAAATCCATTTTCACTACTAAACGATGTTACAATATATAATTACAGAGTTTATTTTAGGTACCTCCTGTAATATAACGTACATTTTCAATGAATTTTCTATGAAAATCAAATGTTTAGACTCGAAAAGACTTTAAGCAATAAAACAATTTCTTCCACCATGATACCTGTTATTACGCTGTCACCCGTTTCTGGTAAACTTATTAACGATAAACTTTCTACCCGTAAGCCATGACTTAGTTACTTTAACGAAGCTCGACTACCCGTATACCGATATCGGATAAATTTTGGTATACGCGTGCTTATAATATGCTACAATTAGTCAGCGCCTGACGTAAATTGACGTATTTTTAAGTAGCCAATTTTTTAATCACGTCTAAACTTGTCTAAAATAGTATCTTAATTTGACAGGACTAAACTAATATTTATGTTCTGTCCTTTTCTTAATGAAGTAGAAAGAAAAAGATGCACTGAACCTAAATTTAGTTTAGTTTGTGAACAACAGAATCGGCACCATTATCATGGTTATGAATATTTAAGTGCCATGGAATTTTTTCACAATCCTGCTTAAACAAAGCGTTTTTTTTTTAAAGAACAATAAAAATGTCATTTTTCTCATTTTAACTGACTTCAAAAAGGAGGAGATTATCAATATCAATATACACAACGTGTAACGTTAAATGCGCAAAACCTCAGACACCCCAACTGATTTTTAATTCAATTGACCTATTTCACAGAGAAAATAAGTCATTAAAAAAAATGTAAAGGTTTTATGTGCTGTTTTAGTTTTACTGGCCATTCTGATCGTTTCTTGCGTCTGCGACGACGCTTTATCAAAGGAGGAGTCGTCACCGGACCGCTGCGCCGCGCTGATATTGGCTTGCTTGACCTATTAATAAATAGACACGGCAACGTTTTTAATGAAGATTTTTTGAAAAATGTGACCTAACTATATTAAAAAGTGGTTCAATTAATTCTGCTCGTTATTCTGATCAAACTATTTTCAAGTTTTGCGCATTTAACGTTACACGTTGTATATATGTATATTTATGTATGTTCGGGCATAACTCACAACATAGAGGTTTATTCCGAAATGGTCCTATTTAAATTTCGTAAAGATCTGGTGAGTTTCAGAGACGGACAACGGAACTCTTTAATAAATACCAGTAAAAAACTTTTTTATAAGTCGCTGTTAAAAAACGAAAATGCGGAACCAACGACACCGACTTCCGAAATTAAAGTTATTTTACACTTTGTAGTGTTGTTTTGGAAGACGGTTGTTTTTTTTTTGTATTAAGGTTTTTTTCTATTTATCTTTATTTATAAAAAAATCACCCTGTTATCCCACAGTATATACGTAATCCATAATCAATGACTAACAAATAACCACATAATTTACAAATCTTGATTGGTATCTGTAGTGCTATTCTGTATAATTCTCACAGTGAAAACTTTGTGAAATGAGCTCTTCAAGTGAGCTGTCAATAATGTCAATCCCTAGCATCAGGTGGATTGACAGCAGTGCAATTCTGTAATCATCTCACCGTGAAAACTTAGGTGAAGTGAGTGTGGAGTGAGCTGTCTGTGTCATACCACCTAATAATAGGGATTGATCAAGAATACATTTACAATCATAATCGAGATTTTAATACCCAATATATTTATGCTAATTCTATTAATCGTTTTATAAAATTTCAAAGCTAGTATTTTAGCTGTCAAAACCTTACTATAATATTTTGTCGATGCCTGGCTGACGGACCATAGAATTTAATCCCACTTAGTTTGTGTGGCGTGATCACTTCACCTATCAGTACCTACCAGTCTATAGTCTAGGAAAAAAGAAAAAAAAATCATTGAGATTCCAAGTTTCGGTTTCTATTGTTCTTTCTTCTTTTTTTTTTTTGTTTTGCTATTTTATTTTAAAACCCCATAAAATAGTAATGTTTTAACAACTAAAATACTAGCTTTGAAATTATACAAAATGATCAATAGAATTAGCATATAAATATTATTGAAATCTCGATTATGATTGTAAATGTATGCTTCGTCAATCCCTAGCATCAGTGAGATGATACTGACAACAAGTCTTCACGGTGAGATTTGTACAGAATCGACCGGCAACTCACTGTTAGCTCACTTCACCTAAGTTTTCACAGTCTGATTTTTACAGAATAGATCGGCTGTTCTGCAACAAACAACATTGCAACTAACTAACTCTGGAATTATGTATCAAATAATTACGTTTTGTTTAGGTTTTTGAGTGTGAAGAAATGGTTACTCCGTAAGAAGCATCAGATTGAATTAGCACGCAAACGTGGCTGGAAAGGCTACTGGGTGTGCTTGAAGGGCACTACACTGCTTTTCTATCCTTGCGATTCCCGCGAAGGACGCTCCGTGGAGGCGGCTCCCAAGCATCTGATCATAGTCGATGGAGCCATCATGCAGCCGATTCCGGAACACCCCAAACGCGACCACATATTTTGTCTGAGCACCGCGTTCGGTGACGCTTACTTGTTCCAAGCACCATGCCAAGTAAGTTTACAAAACATTGAAATACTGAAAATAACTTTCAGCATCTTTTTAACATAATTAATTTGATTATAATTATAAATAACATCGTAGATTGAGCTCGAAAACTGGGTGAACAGCATACATAGTGCTTGTGCCGCTGCGTTCGCTCGTCACCGTGGCAAGACTGGGACGCTTCATTTACTCCAGGAAGAAATATATCGCCTTGAAAAGGCTATCGAATCGGTACGTATATAAAATGCTTATTTATTTACTAGGTTATACGTCCCTTTAAATGTAGATTTTAATAATAGATAACTCAACCTACAGACACTTTTACAACGTCGTTATTTGTTTAAACAAAAACAACTTTTAATCAAATTTTTATTCTAAACATACCTACAACAAACAATGCTTATGATTATTAACAGTTTTGATTTGTTTTGGTCATAATTAAGCAGTTAAAGCTGTTAGGCGTAGGGGTGATTTTTCAATCTTCAGATAACTTTTATCTGAAAAATAAAATTTGCTGTATGGCAGCTTTTGTATAGAAAATAATATGTCAAACTGCAATAATTATTCTTCAGATATTAGTTATCTGGTAATTATAAAACGGCCCTCACTAATAAAGTTGAACGCTAAGCTAATATTGTTCACAGCTGAACAAATGAAAATGTGCTGAGGCACAAAGTGAACTCGCTGAGAAATTATGCACCATTCGACCCAGTCTGCGCATCGCATGACCTAAACCAACAGGCTATTGTTTGAATACCATGAATCTACTTTCTTCGAGCGATTTCACGCTCTGCCCATAACACACATAGTCATAAAGAGCAATTTCACGTGCCTCACAGCTCTTTTGTGTGGTGAATCCCGGATTAATCACAAATTCCGTGAATGAAACAACTCTGATCAACTCTTACCTATAGAGGGAGGAGTGATAAATAGTAGTAGTAAGTATTCAATAGTTTCCGAGATATTTGAAACATTTTTGAAGCGTAAAATGAAAATATTGGTAAGATTTTATCCTTAAATCGCTTATCACTTTAATTATTTTGTTGAAATAAGTACTTTTAATTCTGTTCATAGCTTAATTGAAATGCCAGCTCAAATATCATTTTTGAATGGTACCCATTCAATATTTAGTGTTTTTTTTTTTTATTTGGAATTATACCGAAAACCCCTTAAAATTCCAATATCTCGAAAACTATTGAATCTCGGCCATACATATTTGGGGTTCAATTTGTTGCATTGATGGATATACGTCAAATCACAAGTAACCCTGTATAGGTAGCAGTAGGCAGGAGAGGGCGATGGGGGGGGAGGGGCAGGTAGTATACAATTTAAGTAAGACTACTCTCTAACAACTAACTGAGATGTATTAAGTTAAAATTAGATAGAACATCAATAGGATAAAAATAAGGAAAATTGCCACCTTTTCTTTAAATACAAATTTACAAAAACGTAGAGTGCGTCGCTGAGGTTTCCTCATTAAAGTAGATACTTGTATGATTTTTATTTTAATAATCGTATAAAATGCAATATGGTTTGTAGCATTACATAACACTAGCTCAAAGGAAATTATTAGACAGCAGCATGTCACTTGCAAGCTTCTCTTCAGTTAGATACTAGTGATAGTATGTAAGTATTAGCTGAATACATGTGTGGGCTCCGGCCAGAGTCGGCGGCGTGCGGTTCGAAACGTTCCTCGTGTAAATCGCGCCAATTTCTGACCCGGGTGACCACAGCACGCATCAAAGCCTTTGTGGCCACCTCACACTACTACATATTTACCACATGCGAATATATATGCTCTGTCAGAGATGTTTTCGATTAACTGTAACGGAAATGAAGCAAATACGATTGTCGGGTTGCAGTGTTGGGAATGCATTGGCAAAGATGCAATCAAAGAGCAATACAGTTTAAACTAAACTAGTTTCACAGTATAACTCAATATTATAAAGCTTAACGCGAACTAGTGTGAAGGGAAATAACACCTAGCTGCAATTTGCCATCTTAATTACAAGCCACACAGTTTTATGACTTTATGAATTTCAAATGATGTCTTGTGATGGAAAGTATTCAAAATAGATTACCGTAATTAAGGTCGGAACACATGCTTGTAGTTGGAAACAATCTATTTTATCACCGTGATAGTTATCACGGGCAGGTGGGAGCACGCGCTCATTAATATTCATAGCACACGTCATCCTCACGCGAGTTCGAGGACCGCGTCCGGACGATTCAAAATATGTTACACGCATACTTAACTTTAAACCCAGTTGTCTGTAAGTAACACATTTTTTGCATAAGTAACGCTGTTTGCAATTTTAGGATCACAAGCTAAAACATATGGCAGACCTGCAACAATCAGTAGTCTCTGATCCCGAGACTCGGGCACAACTGGCTGTCCAAATGCTCCAGTGGGAAGAAAATCTCGAACGTCTACATTGTGAACAATTCCGATTGCGTTGTTACATGGCAAGCCTTCAGAGCGGTGAACTCCCCAACCCCAAGGTAAATGTTCGGCGAAATTGAGTTTTCCGTTTCTTTCTACAAAAGTGGCGTTACCTAATGAAGTAGTAAAATCTCCATAACTTTTTATTTGGTCTTGGCCCACAACAACCTTGTATGTAGCAGTAGTTCGGATTCATTCTCGCGATTCGCAACTAGGCTTTAGTGAATATGATAAGTTTGACAAAATTGACTTTATTTATTACTTTCGCCGTTACTCATGTAAAAGTCACTTCGATAAATAATGTCTGTTGGATTTTATTTATGCTAACTCACCATACATTCATAATCCTGTTTGCCAAATATTATAACGAAAACAACGCGCTGATCGTAATTTATCACCCAATAATAAGACAAGAGAGGGTTGTTGAAATTGTCAAGTGATTTCATCGAGGTGACAGAGAAAGGAAATTTGTTGGCTTCGCTATCAAATTGACAGTTCCGTTGACCGGGGAACGGGTTTGGAATCTGTTACGCCACGACCCATGTCACGGGACGTCATAATGGTCCCCAACATGCGAATAATAAAAGTTGCTTACAATTTTGCACAGAAATGGGTTTGATTAACGGATATATCAATATCCTTTTGAGGACAAAAATGTCCATGTAAATATGTTATGAGCAAAAGGTACGAACTAAATGAAAAAATTGAACTTGTAACATAGACTATACAGCAGTTATTATACTCATTAAAGTATGTAACACTGTTTTAAAAAGGCCATTTTCATTTCTTATATTTGGATTCCTACTAATGTTTCAAGTGGGATACTCATAGAGATGTTTGTGACAGTCTCTGCTGACGCACGTGTCCCGTGGCACGAAGAGTACACTGAACAAGCTAGGCGTGTTCACCGTGTCGTCTTTCCACGCATTCATCTGCGCGCGGTCGCCGTCGCTGCTGAACAACTTGCTAGCCGGGCGCGGCGCCACCAAGCGACGAGCCCCACAACTATCGCGATCCAACTCTGGATCCAGCAGACGATCCATGCAGGTTAGTTTTTAAAATAGTTAAAGAGTCCAACAATATTTTTCTAGGCCCATTCTTAACATATTGTGTTTTCTGAAGTGTTTTTTTTAGGTTTTAATATCTCCATATAAATGTATTTAGGTAAATTAATCGGAGAGAATCCAATCTGAATACTATTCGATTAATCCGTACTCTTCTTGTGTCGATGACTTGTGTTTGGTCCGATCAGTGCGTAGCGACCTAAATACTAATAACAGTAATATCTTCTATTCTTAGCAGTACTTAATCGTCACTACTACTTATAATATATAAACATATGTAAAGTTTGCCCAAATATTTCAATACTTGTACCCATTCAACAAAGTAAGAATATTCTTAGCGCTTAAAATTAATTATTCTTGAAAATCTGCAAACATGCAATATGTTGGTATTTCACCGACATAATACACTTGCAGAAATAAAATTATATCAAATATCCTGGAAATAAAACGTTTCGATTCGTGAACTTATTCGTAGACCGTGCTACGCCAGTTGCTACGACTGTGTAGAGGGTCTGTAACTCACACATACACAATGACCTGTAAATTAATGTATTGTATTCTAAAAATATCTTATTTTGGTCTTAATTATAAGTGTACTTGAATATGCATTCTTGGAAATCATGACCCATGGATGAACCGAAGCTTTAATTGTAAAACTACAACATAAAAGTTAGATATCTAGTACAGTTTCTCCATAAAATATACTTAATTTGGTAATAAACTAAGGTTTGTGTGTGGCAAAAAGAAACTAAGCGCTCCCTACGTTAAAGAGCTATAAAAAACAGTTGTATTACTGAATATGGCCGTCAGTAATATACGTGAGCGCTTTCCCCTCAGGTAACTGAGTCATTTGGAAATGTACAAACGTGCCTCGTACAAAGCCACATGTATAGCGAATGTGCCTTCGTAATCATTAACTATGTTTAATAGCAGATAGTAGAGCACGGAACAAATAAAACGAATGGCAATGTCGCCCGAATGTTTCAGTGCGATTTGTAAGAGAGAAATATGTCATCAAATGCAAATTGTTCATGCACAAAACAAGAACGATTTAAAAAATCATCCATCTGCTCTGACTCGAATTTTCGCAATGTTAACAACTACGATAATATACCCAACAATATATTTACCAAACATTTTCTAATTGATTTACCCACTACATTGTCCCATAAAGAAAGAATATAAAACCACAACAAAGCTTCCGAATTGGAAATGCCGATGTGGCGTGTCACCTAATCCTTGGCGAGGACGTAATACAGGACGTCACGAAAAAAGACTATTACTCGAGACAAACTGCTCGCCGCTTACTGCCTGTCATTACTTAATGTTGTTGTTTCAGCAATCCTAACGTAATAATTTAATTATTGACGAGCGGATTGGATACCGTTATTAAATCTCCGAAGATAGACTTATCGACATCATAGGAAATACTTGATAAGTTCAGCAATAGGTTTTTGGAATGTTTTAATATTTATTTTACATTCGTACATTGTAATAAATTGAAATAAAAGTAATATCAATAACGGTAAATGGGTAAATTACCAATTTGCCTTTATCGATGACCTCGCAATACATTCTGGATTTATTCAGCCGTGAATATAGAGAAGTACGTATTGAATATTTCTTTTAATGCATTCCGGAATTCAGAAATGAAAAACAATGTAACTTTTTGAGAATTTAAAATTGTTATTATCGTGTCTGAAAGTCATGTTCTGAAAGTAACTTAATACATTTGTTTATTGCATAAAATAAATTAGGTATACTGCTTTGTATGTTGAGTAAAGTTTATCGCAAAATAAATAATTTGCTTACTCAAATTTATATACGTACCTATCAAAACAAAACTCTTGTAGGTCCAATCTAACCCCAGCTTGGGGCTATTTGAATAGAAGTGTCGGCACTAGCGAACAGAGCACGAGATTTGCTCTCCCTGACTCGCTATAATTTAATTTGAAACAGGGATTTGCTTCCAAGTGTTGATTCAGTTTAGTTATGTCGTTTGTTCTAAGTTGTCTTCGAATTTTCAGATGAGAAACTATTTTTATATAGGAAGGAATAACTTATATTGAAATGAAAGTTTAAAAAATATGTTGTTTTTATATATGTTGTTTGTGTAATATTGCAATTAAGTTTAGTTTCATCAACAAAATGGTTAAACGCCTATTCTATGTAAATAAATGAGAAAAATGGCTGGTTGTCAGGTACCACCCAATTACAATCTGAACTTCAAAACCAAAATAATATCGTACTAGATGTCCCGCGAGGATGGCGAGGCCGCGGTGCGCGTGTCTCTTCCAGAGGGAACCACCGCGACGGTGGGTGTGCGTGAGGGCATGTCTGTCGAAGAATTCCTCGCCGCCGCATGTGCACGGCGCTCGCTCAACGCACTCGAACACTTCGTCAGGGTGAAGAAGAGGCGTGACATGGAAGACCATAACTATTTCGTTCCCCATCGCAGCGATCTCATTGAAACTTACGTAAGTACTAAACCTTTCATATTACCTAATCCACGAGATTCAAGCTACGTTAAAGTTTAGAAGAATTTGTCACAATAATGAAAAATATTTTAGCTTCACATACATTATTTCAAATTGGGACTCGCACTTCGATCCACTGGGATAACTTGCAGAATTTCTCAGTAGAGTCCGAACATTAAAAAAAACAAATTATTTCAGACATTTTTATAAATACATATACATCGTATCTATAGATTATGGATTATTACTATTCCAGACGCAATTACGCAATTAAGAGGAAATCTTCCCAGAGGAAATCTTGACTAAGACGTGAACTAAAACAATGTTAGTTCACGTTTTAGTTAAGTCTACCTCTCAAAAGATATTGTTAGCAATTTTCTCATTAAATCTATAAACTCTCACAAACACTTTGCAAACTATAAGAACATTCAAACAAGCGAACAATCTCGGATACAAAATCCTCCCCGCTTTAAATGTTGTAGCCGTTTCGTAGCGATTTCGTAGCCAGCCTTATTTGTATTCACGAAATAATACACGATAACATTTAAGATAACCAATGTTATTATTTCAAATCATGATAGTGTTATACGTAAACGTGTGGTTACTTTAAATTATACAAATATGCCACACATTCATGGAAGTGAAAATAAAAGTATAAATGTTTCGTGACCGAGGTTGACGTGAGTAGGGTCTGACAGGGCCCATTCCGTCACAGGCTTTGCGCGACACAGCGTGGAAAGGTTATCAAAAAGTTATATTACTGTTACTTTAGGATCAACAAATGCGGAATGCATATGACGAAGTTAAATCCCATTTCGCTTGTTTTTCGACGAATTACATTTGTGAAAAGATCTCACAATCCTGTGAGTGGAAGGTGGAACTGTGGGCAACAAAATAAAGACAGGAATTATTATTTCACATATCAACATTTTCAGACTAACTTTAGCTGTTTATTTACATTTTGATAAAATAATATTTTTTTGACTACAAAATAAGAAACTTTTAATTCAAGTCAAATGAAATACTTAATATACTAAGTGTATTTTAAACCAAAGCTTTTTAGTTGTGCGAGAAAGGCTTTGCCCTGATTGAGGTCTGACAGTATGAGGATTACAGTTATTATACTTACCATGTATGTAATTCTCCCTCATCATCTTTTAAAACAAAAGGCCATTAAAAAACTCTGTTACAGTTGGCTCGGAATAAAAATGTATAAATTTCACGAGGTTTTTCGTTCATTACAAGCAATACCGGTTGGCGATATTTTAAAAAGATAATGACTTAATTACCAGCTCATAATGAAAACAGAACCACACAATGAAATACTTTTACGTGAATAAATTACAATACGCAGGTAGGTACGTGCTCTACAAACAAACAATGCAAATGCCACCAAATTTTGCAAAAGTTATTAAAGGGCAAGAAAATGTAAATTTCCTCAAATGAATTAATACATTCGTTCTTTTCCTGTGCGAAAACAATGTACGTATTCAAAGTTATGTTTGTTGCATATACTCACATATTCTGCTAAGGAATACCTACGTCTAATTATCTCGTGTGTCCCACAAGGTTGTGTAAGCCCATCATCAATTTTCGGACCGTGCTCCATGTGGACGGGTTGTCACTTTGTCTTCAGAATAAACACAACTGTTCCTAAATATTATAACTACTGCTCTTGCTATTTATTTACTCTGCTTTGAGATACTACGAAGTAGAAAAGCAATTTATAAACCCGCGTTTGACACATGTTTTTAAACCACCATCGTAAAAGCGAATCCTTTGAATTGCAGTTTGAATAAAATGACGCAACAATCCACATTTCAAATAAAAATTGTTTGTAGCTGCCACTTTTCACATTGAGCAAAACTAATTTCGAAACACGATAGGAAATTATACACTAAGAACATATGTAATTGCTACAATCTGATTGTTATATAGTTGCACACCCACGAAGTAGTGGAAGTGTGCGCCAAGATCCTGTATCAAGTAGAATTACAACGCACAACGCTGGAGCAAATGTGGGGCTTCAGTGTGGAAGCCGAACTCATTGAGAACGCGGAGCGGCAAGACGAGCTCTGCTGCTACGTGAGCCGGGTTGAAGACAAGAGCGTCGCTATGCAAAATGGTAATTTATCATCGTTCAACGTTATATTTCCATCTTTACCGCTTGCATTTCGCTGAAGTTTATAAGTAAAATACGTCATAATACTTCTTGTGGTAAAACTTCTACGAAACCTGTAGCTTGAATAATATATTTTTCAGACAACGCTGCCGCTAACCGCATTCCGCTACGTATAAATCTCAAGTTTTTTTTTTAAATAAAATATATAAAATGCACATGCATTTTAAATGACGTCCGCTCTCAACTCGTAGCAATCCAAAAGATCAGAATCATATGGAGTTGGTATTGAAATTTCAATCTACATTGTGTACTAGAAACCCTGATGTGAACAAAATAAGAACATTCATTCCGAGTACAGTCTTTTTCATTTTTCTGTCAGGTATAATCAAAGGCGACGAAATAATGGTAATCAACGGAGCGATCGTATCTGACCTAGATATGATGTACCTGGAGAGCGTTCTGCAAGAGGAACTGTCCCTCGTCATGATGATGAGGTATTTATACACGTCGCGCTGTTTATTTTGACTTCTGTGGCCTTCAGTGTGTGTTCATAAACCCACTCATTTTCGCCCTATTGTAGCAACGTATACCAGTATCTTTTAAACATCAATAGAAATAGTTTGTGTTCATTAATCGACGAGTTCGGCTACGAGGGCTCGTTAAAATAGAATAATTCATAGCAGACAACAGCGAGAATATTTCTTAATATAAAAAAGGTCGAACAGCGTTCCCATTTAGCGAGGTTCGAAGTACCACTGACAAACAGGAAAGCGGGCGCCTAGCACCTAATAAAACGGAAGTTAAAGAGCGCGCAGCCGGGGCAAGGTGGAAGGCCTGTTCATCGGCATTTCCCGCCCTCATACACCTGACCTTTCGCGGCCGCGACAAGTTTACTGAAGCGCTCGGTGCGACCTACATAGTCGGCTGCCTGCAGCCCTGCGCCGGCCTCCACCTGGCTCGCAGCCTCTCCGTCCCTCGTCACCGCGTCACCGCGCCACCGTGCCGCAGCCATTGTGAACGACCGCAATTGAGCCTCTCGACGTTACCGCACCCGCGCGGCGTGAAATAATGCTTCCCAACAAATGTCATCTCGAAACAAGCATTCGTGACACGATATTATTATTGTTGTGAGTTGTTTCATCTCCCCGTTCATATAAAGCCTTTCCGGCTTCAAGGCGCTCGCTTTTATTGTCTTGTTAAGCCTGGTGAAGTTTATGCGAATAATTAAAGCATTACGTAACTTACATTATACACCTCGGTTCATATGTGATCCATATCACCCTATTATGAAACATTTCTATCCAGAATAGTGCAAAGGTAAAAAATGGGAGGAATTTTAAAATACAACTATTTACCTAACTTTTTTAATAGAAATTATATATAACTATAAAATGCTAGGCTGGGTTTTCGATCCGTTTTAATTTGGTAGTTGTGATGCTGTTGCCTTTATAATTGTTCAGCTTTCATGTCTCCGTCAGAAAAAATAAATCGTTTTCGTTTCATTTTGATGATCGCGGCGCTGGAAATGAGTGATTCGTATACTTTGATATTATCTTTTGTGCCAGCGTTCCTTTCCTTTCAAGTATCGAGGCGCTCATATAAAATCTAGAGTAAACACATCACGTGTTGTTTCTGTAAATCGAGTAATCAGTTTTATTGTTCAGAAGAAGATTGTTATTTAGATAGCGGTTTGAGCAGCGATTTATACCCAGGTCGTCTCGCACGGAGCCTCCGGAGCTGACGGGCGTGATGCGCGCGGCCACGGACGACATAATCGATTCCCTCGTGTGCCCACCACCGCCCAGCGAGCCGCCAGTCATCTCCGACGACATGATATCCGGCCTCATCGTGCCCGCACCCGCCTGGAGTGAGTACTCAACCACATAACTCTTCATCGATTTTAAAACTATCAGTAAATACCTACTTTGTGCCTTTGTTTGTTGTGGCCTCAGATCGTCAATCTTCGGCTTTTTCTCTTTTCAAATGATTATTAATACACGAAATGGTTAATAGGGGATGATTTGGTAAAACATTCAAATAAACTGTATGGAGACAAATATGTAGGAACATGATATCGGGTATTTATGAACACTCCTAATATTTGGATACGACCCACAGCCTATTTTTCGCTTTTGATGACGACGCAGATTGCTTAGCGAAACGTTTTTAGCTTACGTCCTGTATGGCTGGCTATTGAAAAATAACCGCTACGTCATGATAATTTGAGTAATGCAGTATTAACCTTTTAAACGGTGTATACTTAAATACAGCAGCCGTGCGATTCTGTAACCATCTCACCGTGAAAGCTTGGGTGAAGTGAGCTGTCATTCGGTAGCGATTAACACTATTAAGTGCTCACTTTACTTATGATTTCACGGTGAGATTTGCACAGAATCGACCCTTAATTGAATCATTCACATTACATTTACAACTTCAGCTTTTAATAAAATCAAATAAATGCATCCATCCATCGTTTATGTTTGTGAATGCGTGGGCTACCCAATCAATATATCATCTTGATTGGGTAACGCATGGCAGATAATGTAATGAAAATATGGAATAAATTGACATAAGTACTTATTTATTTATTTGTTGTACCATAACGTCTAACAAGCAACTCTTCAATATTTCCTTTTACGTAATACTTGGCATCGTTTCGGAACCACCCTGAATCTTCATTTTCGAATTGTGGCTGTCAGCCAGTAATGCTTTGTGCATAACAACTCCCTACTATGGCACGATGCGGGTTATTTATCGGTCAT
The DNA here is from genome assembly GCA_949629135.1 of Eremobia ochroleuca. NCBI lineage: Eukaryota > Metazoa > Arthropoda > Insecta > Lepidoptera > Noctuidae > Eremobia > Eremobia ochroleuca. Next base: position 12,473,563 of record OX451388.1, read on the forward strand.
CGTTATAACTCCGGGTTCCCGCTTATTGTCGTTATTTATACCTATGCTAGTTATGCGAAGGCTTTGTTTACGGTATACACAGTCATCAGACGCTCTGAAAGCCACAATCAGAATACGATATGATAGCGATGTAGATGGGGCAAATAATCCTCTACAAGCCGATGTAAACGGAAGATATGCCAGTAGGTACTCTTATTGAACGTTTCGCTCGCTTGTCATGATTGTGTGTTATTAACTTTGTAACAATATATCGTTTGTATAGAGAACGTCTTCCGTTCCTGTTCTTAGTAACCACCTCATTACCTCAAGCGTGACCTATTTAACACAGGACGACCATTTTTAATCTCCGAAAAGGCAGTTCAAATCTGTTTGGATCATATTTAAATTTAATTCATTTCGAGAAAGTCAGCCTGGTTTTCCTCATAAAAGAAGTAGGTAAATTGAGAATTATTATTTCCTTAATTTTTTTCCACCCCCTTTTTCATCCTCTTTTCTGGCTGGAAGCATTTATGCCGTGCCCAGTTATTATTTAAACTTACCGATCCGAAATTGCTGCCCTCTCTAAAGGTTTGCAGTAATTTATTTCACGGCTCGTGCTCCAACCGTACAAGAGGCAATTATGACGACATATTGACTCGACGTGTAGTTGTTGTTTGTTTTATGACGGCTATAGGAGTATCGGAGTGCGGCTTGACGCGGCCTGACTTCAAATCGCGGGCGCTCGTAACAATGGGAGGCTTTCACTATCGCAAACACGTTATTTATTACGACATTCCCGACTAATGAAACTACTCTTCTGACTTCTCACTTAATGGAAATGTGAACAGAAGAATACTTCATTATTGATAAGAAGGTTACGGAATATTGTTCATGACAAACTATGTATTTTTCTGATTATTAGATTATATTACTATTTGTATGTAGGTAGGTGGGTTGTGGGTTTGTATATACCTATGTATATGTCCAAACGTAACTCATATTTTTATTCGTAACGTCAATTGAATACCTTATTTAAGCATTAATGTTCGGAACATCATTTTTAGTTTTGAAACGTACTGAGGTCTTCATTAAATCTACAATGGACAGATAAAAATAGCAGTTTACAGTGTTGTGCTAATTCTGCAACAAAAGTACCGGTTCTCTAAATAAAGGCCACGACCTCACCTACGGCTATTTGCTTGTGCCCGATGTTGACTTACCGCGGCCAAAAACTCAATGCGTGACTTCTTGTCATAAAGCGGCCTTTACATGAAAGTTTCATCACGAACAGTGTAATTTCCTCTCATGTTATTGAAATCTGAGCATCTCTTTACAAACCAGTTTTATTGAACATTTTGATTTCACATTTCTTAATCTTTTCGTATTAAAAGAGGATTTGTGGAGAGATCGTTAGTATTATATTGACTCACATATATTCCTGTGTGAGTATGTGTGCCAAAGGACATATTTTTACAGCTTAAGGGTGAGTGCAAATATCAAAGACATAAGGGATATGATTTAATATAGCAACGTTTATGCGTAAAAGGTAAAGTTAAGTAAAGGCAGGCCCTATGTACAAAATGAGCTGTTCAATTTTGATTTCGCGGAAGCTCTTACAAACGTTAAAAGGAGATGGATTTTTGTTCGTCGTAAAACTTGGTGAAGGGCCATAAGATCTTTCCCAAATCTGATGACATTAAAACTGTCAAAAAAAAAAACAAACCTGTCTATCACGAAGTATTCCACGGTCTTACAACAGATTGGATTTCACTCAAATCTAACGACTGTATCACAAATTATTCATCTGCTATGCGCCAGTTTGTAGAATGTTGGATCTCCGTTGGAAACCAGACAAAATCAGAGTTTTCCGAGATGCGAGTTATAGGTATTGTTATTGTAGCCGAGGTAAACTGCAATGCAAAAATCCATATTCCAAGAAAAACGAAGTCACTCGCAAATACAAAAAGATAACCAGAAATATAGCCAATGATATTTTTGAACAAATCACAACAAAACATTTATGATGCTGTCACACGCGTACCACAGAGTTATTAATAAAATAGAAAGCATCAAACCCGGCTGAAAAGAAGGGTTATGTTTTTGTAGTTATGCTCTATATAGGTATGTAGGATTCTTTATTCATTCATAGCATCCAGTAGGCCAATTCTCGTAATTTAAAACGTTCAAAATCTAGTCGCAGTCTCAACTCGGTGACAAACAAATGTCAAAAACTTGTCAAAAATGTAGGGAAATTAGACGATTTTTGAGAGATCATACTGTTAACGCTCGTAAAATTACTAGAATTGTCCCTAAGATGTCCCTAAGAATCGTAAGGAAGAATCGCAAGGTGAAGGAAATTCCTAATTTAATAGGTGAGGTTTCACAGAAATCAACGTGGCTAACTTTATAACCCAATGGTCGTGAAAAAGGTTTTAGTACCTACGTCAAAATAAAGGGCTCGAGGAGAGGATTCCAAAAATATGACTTATGACGCTGGGGTCACCGCAGACATTTATTTATTTTTATTGGTTCACTAACAATTGTATACACTGGTTTATGCTAAAGGTAACATGCAAAAGTGTGTATGAGACAGTGCAACAATCAGTTACGGTCAATAGTCATATTATTGGGATCGTCAACAATAACTAATGGCATACTCGTATATGTATAAGCACTAAAGGGTACTTTCTAAAGCACGATGTTGTGTATAGAAAAATAGAAAAATAAAATATTGCGTAGCATTGTATAACTTTGAATGCCTCCTCTATGTTAGTTTTATCTCTGTGTAAAGCTTAAATTACATATGTATGACAAATGCATGACAATGACGGGCAGTGACAACTATTATGAACGATAAAGAAGGCGCTGCCATTACATACTTTAAAGACTGGACTTATTATTTGTTTAAAAATGAAATTGATATATTAATCAATTATTAAATATCATGTTCATAACAGTGTAGTTATTCAATACACTTACAGTTTTGATATTCTATATTCTAAAAATACTCGTGAAATCATATCAATTCTTATAATGTAGCATTTCCCAATTACCATCTTATTTCCAAAACTGGCAATATAAAGACCTCCCCGAATACTTGAATCAAAATAATAATCTTTTAAACTGAAATATTTTCTGCACAGATTCGTCAAGTAACGAAAGCGGTGCTGGTGGGATTTCAAGTATTATCAGTTACTTTTTAAATATTATTAACTTTTTGGCCACAAAAAATCCATGTCCTTTTGGTTTAGAATATAATAAAACTCCGTCGGAGTGTCTCTCTAATAAAATCTTCCGTATTTATCATGACGAACCAACATTGTATATCTACCTTGCATGTTATTCGTCTACTTGAATAATGGATATTTATAAAACTTTTGCAATTTCTTCGTTTGTTATAGATACGTTTGCAAACCGTGATTTACATACCTGGAACAATGAGTTTCACGGAATAAGAACGTATTTTCTTGTTAATCTACGTTTACCGGATTCGTGGTATATGTATGCCATTAAATTAATAGCTTTAATAATCACTTATAGTCTTAAAGTTAATCAGTTAGTACTAGGGTTTTATATGTTTGATCTATGATCCGTAATGTATCAATTCAGGATGAAGGTATATGAAAGTTAAAAATATTGTACCGAATTGAAAAAAACAATACCTACTTCAGATTTTAGAAATCAGCTACAGGTCTTAATGAAATTTTAGGTGTGATTTGCATAACATGTAACAATGAATGCGGCACAGGTAAGGAGTTGTACAGCCCGGACGCGGACGCCCACGGCGGCGACTCCGTCAACACCGGCCCGCCCAAAGTCAGCTCCCGAACTAACTCGTTCGAGATCGAAAATCTACTAAAGGTATTTTACAAAATAACAAAAAATTACATTACTACGCTCGTCACATGCACGCCTCTGCGACTTAATCCCCGATTCAATTATCTAGCACTTCGAGAATATTCCCGTTTTATTTCGTTAGCGTACCCGCATGGTAATGTCTCTCTCGAAAATAATAATCTTCCCTAGAGATTCAGCCAGCGTCCCCTATTATATCCCTTCCTCTACCTTTAAGAATTATAGATATCTACCTATTGATTTTATCATTGCCGAAAGTGTCTCTTTGTTTAGTAACATAATCTTTCAAGTTAATTTACTCAGATGATGAGTCATTGATTAATAATATCTTGAAATTGGTATTTCTTGGTGGGTGGGGAGGTACACAGGGTCACAGGTTACGCTAAACGTATCTACATACCACACATGCACGTTCGTAAATTAGGGCTGAATGATCATAATGACGTCATGAGCACGGTTTAGTAATGCGTGTGTGCCCGTACAGAGTGCGGAGCAGGTGACGGGTTGGTGCCGGTCGCCGGCGGAGACCCGGCGCGGCAGCCCGACCGGCAGTGTGGCCAGCGCCGCGGCCGGCACTCCCTCGCGCCACCTCTCCGACGCCGACAAGCTACGGAAGGTGCTGCTCGAGCTCGTCGACACTGAACGAGCCTATGTCAAGGTAATAAATAATAAATCGTTCACTAACAAAAAAGTATTCTTAATGTTTTAACTTGTGGACTCCACAATAGGTCGAGCCTGTCTCGTGGACAAAGGGTAGCTACCGACGAGAACTAAATATAGATAGGGAGGTTCTCTTCACAACTTCCAATGGAATCCTAAGCATATTTACGGATGAAATTGAATAATATTAAGACAAATCTTTAACTATATTCTTGAATCTCAAGGTGTGTAGGTACCTACTGCACTATTCAATTAGGATCTACAAATTTGTTATTTACGTACCTTGGCGCTTACTTTGTGTTGTTTTCAGCAAATTAAGCTTCCATGTTTTTGATAAAAATATGCAGTAAATTACGTCAACATTTCAACATTGCAACGTTTAGATGTATCCTTAGGTTCCAATTCAAGCTAACTGCACTAACTCCACAGCTAGTTATCCTTATAATATCTGCAAACCAACAAGTTCGAGACACATTCGCGAGTAGTTACTCGTAGTTCATTCGGAACTCATGGACTGAAATAACTTCAGCTGCGGGTAGGCTGCTTCCTAACTTAATAAACGGCTGTTACGATTCCTGAATCAGATTTCTGCCGCACGATTCAATCTTCGGATTCAAATAAAATGAAAGATAAAGCAATAGTAAAAGTCATCTCCTTCCATATAAATATTCATCACCGGCCAGAAGTTTTGATGGATTTATAAAACGTATTTAAAACTTGGTAAACCTGGTCGCACCTGCTGAGCGATATAACTACCTGTTCACGATTAAAAAGTTACTTTTAAAATAAATCCTAAATGGGGTTAGTTCAAGATTTAGGGGTACATTGCGGTATTCGTTAAAAAAACTTTTAACCGCAACCAGGGTGCTTATAAAAATAATGGATGGAGCAAATGAAGAAGTAAAGCTATTAACCCTCTCAAAATTTATTTTATTTCCTGTTAAATAAAATATCGTCCTAATCATTTTGCGATAACTTGGTAGACTCTTTCTAAACTCAGCTTAAAGAAAGAGATGTATCTATCTTCTCGCCTATAGTTCTTTTGAATAATAGATTTTACAAACATGATGGTTTACGGACAAGAGATTTAGTATTTCCTTAGCATAAACAAAGGCACCGTTTGAATACCTGTGCCTACGACACAAGGATATTAATACCAGAGCACTAAACTATCCCAAGAATACCTTTGCGAAGTTCCAGGTATCAAACACGCTCTCATTGCTCTAGAGAATACATGGAAATTCTGGACAGTATGCAATAATACCACCGCAACGATGTAGTCCACTGCGGGCATAATAATATAGGTTATACTAGTTGCTATATGAAACAGAGATCTCCGATATCAAAGCACTAATTACTATAGGCAACCCTTTATGCAGTATGAAGTCTCAATCAAGCTCTTGGTGTCCGAGAAAATACACGGAAACACTGGATAGTAAACTCATCCAACATAAAACGTTTTGACAGGGTACACAACACAATAACGTTGTAATACTCGGTTGAATCGAGTTTGAAACAAAAAGTTTAAATGTTAATTCAGACACGCGTAGAATATAACACGGAGCGTTATTACTTCCAGCACCTGAACAACTTACTGGAAAACTACCTGGAGCCGCTCAAGAAGGAAACTTTTTTATCAAACGCCGAGATCAACGCTTTGTTCGGCAATATACAGGAGATAGTGACTTTCCAAAGACAATTCCTGCAAAACTTAGAGGAAGCGCTTGAGGCTGAACCTAACTTCCATCACTTTGAATTTTCAAATCAGTTTAAGGTACACAATAACCATTTCTTTTTTGTAGTAACGTGTAATTTTTCTACGTATTCTATAGCGCCTATATTTTTTGCAGAATGTGCTCTTCTCAGTAGGGAATGCTTTCCTGTACTACGTAAACCATTTCAAATTATACAGTTCTTTCTGTGCCAGTCACAGCAAAGCCCAGAAAGTGTTACACCCAAGTAAGTATACGTATCTTCAGTACATCGTGTAACATCGAATGTTGTTTAATAATTTGTTTTGCCCTCGTATTATAGATGAAGGTAATCAAGCTTTACAAGAGTTTCTTGCGGCTCGAAATCCAAAACAGCAACATTCATCAACATTGGAGTCGTACTTAATAAAACCCATTCAGCGGATATTAAAATATCCGCTGTTACTCCAACAATTGAGAAATTTGACTGATGTAAATTCGGAGGAGCATCTCCATTTAGTGGGTAAGGAACTTGACATTTAGATGTATTATTTATTGTAAGGGTTTCTTAGGATATGAATTATGTCTCGATTATATTTTAATAATTTCAGAGGCTCTGAAAGGCATGGAAAAAGTTGCAGAGCACATCAATGAAATGCAACGAATACATGAAGAATATGGTGCTATATTTGATCACTTGTTTAGACAACATCAAAAGTCTTGCAAGCAACCTATAGATCTAAGTCCTGGTTTGTATCTGAAACAAAAACATTATAGAACAAATGTTAAGTTAATCTCTACGGTGTACTAAACTCATCTTATTTTTCAGGCGATTTGTTATACTACGGTGGAGTAGAATGGTTAAATATTTCAGACTTTTTAGGAAAAATAAAAAAGGGATTGGAATTGCACGCGATGTGCTTTGTATTTAAATCGGCTGTTGTCTTCCTCTGTAAAGAAAGACTGAGGCAGAAGAAGAAACTTATGGTATGCAGTCCTTACCTTGATTTAACCCGCGGACAGTTTTTATAATGTTCACTCCAAAATAATATACTAATTATCTAAACCTTTTTAGGGTGTATCATCTAAGAATAGTTCCAACGAGGTAGAAATCATTAGATACCAGGTACTGATACCAGTAACCGAGGTACAAGTTCGGGCCTCCTCTGCCAAAGACATGGACAGTCACTTCCTGTGGGAGCTCATACATTTGCGAAGCCAACTGCAGCGCCGCTCCGAGAAAGTTTACGTACTCTCTAACAGGTGCGAGTTTGAAACTATGATTGATTCAATTACCATTCCAGTCGAACTTTAGCTCTGAAACTATTTAAATGTTAATGATGAATTGTGGAATCGTGTTGTGAAATCAATTTGAGTTAAAGTTGTTTTAGTTCGTGTTTTTAATGTTCAAACTTTTACATTATATTCTTTTAAAATCAGCCTTCTGAAAGGTTATTAAAATGGCACTCAAGAAACAAAAGTTATAAAAGTTGTCCACCTTAAGCTTTGCAATCTTCACTAATTAACACGGGTTATCAAATCTCTCCAACTTCGACGTACCGTATCTTTCCTACCGCGTGTTATACCTACTTTGGAAAGAGCCATAATGATAATACTCCGTACTTACCACTGGTTATCTCCCAATAGCACGGCGGACTTCCGTAACGCGTTCCTGAAAACGATCCGTCAGATCATCCGCGAGTCGGTGCGCAACATGTCGCTGCCCACCACGCGGCCTGCGCCCGCGCCGCCGCGAGCCCCGCACACGCTTGATCGTGATAGACCTAAGCACCAGGTAACTTTGACATTCTTATTAAACTTTGCTTTGGTTTTTTTGTGTATCGTGATGAAAGGAGAGAAAAATATATTTTTTATTAACATACTTCATGTTAATAAAAGTCATGCTAACGCGTTGTAATGCCTTCATTATTAATTGTTTTGTTAGGAACCTTCCCCGGCGCGCACACAACAACATACCAAAGGTTTATCCCAATCTGTCGAGCTATATTCGAGTTTTTACAAGACTAAAGAACGGCAATTAATTTGTATATAGGGACAAGATTGGCATCATCATATGATTGGCTCTGTATTTAAATGCTAGTACCCCGCGTTTTTATAGCTCATCAGGCTTTGGAAAGATACTTGCAAAGATATAATAATTATGACCTCTATAAAGCCGAACTTTTTCTAAAGCTCTTTGTCATAGTAATGGATGCGCTCTGTGCCACGTACGAAGATGGTCGTGAAGATTTTTTCATGGCCTTTTTGACAATGCCATCTCATCATCCGGCAGATGACCTACCTGACAGTTCACCTTTCGTTTGGATGCTAATGTTTCGGTCCTAAAAAGACGTAATGTTTGCACAGGTGCAAGTGATGCAAGGATCACAAACCCTCGGCAAAACTAAGAAGCCTAAAATCACTGGACAACGACTGTCGGCTGGGAATATTGAGGTATTTATTATTTTATTGAATACTTCAAGCACATAAATGTACAGAGGCGGACTTAATGCCATAGGCATTTTCTACCAGTCAACCTTTGGGTGGTTTAGTTATGTATTTGATTCTCTCAAGTCTGTCCTCATGCAGTAATCTTAAAAGTTATGACTCGCTGATTTTAGTGGCATACTTTTAGTTAACAGTTTAAATGAAAGACATTTTTTTATTTATGCAAGTACCTACTATAGTGCTTAGGTATATTTCAGCTGAACCATCAATGACAACAAAAACTGTAAAACTCCAAAAAACATTTAAATATCCTTAAATCTCTTTGCGAAACTCATATAAATACCACACCCCTTGCAGGTGGGTGACCTATCACGCGAGAACTCGCAGGATGCTGAGGAGCCGCCGTCAGAGCCTCCGCCCGAAGAGCCCACCTTCAGGCACCGCAGCAGGACGCTCGGCGATGCCACCGGTTAGTATCTGCTAACTTCTCCTAGCCTGTAGGGTAATTGCGTAACACACTATCAGTAGCAATGGGTTTCATTTTGACAGTTCAACAACATTCATTG